>PVIJ01008344.1:55350-75271 GCA_004024925.1 Scalopus aquaticus
GGGGGAGGGGTGGATAAGGGCACAAAATGGAATAGAAAAGAACACAAGGGACCATGGAGACAGATCATGGGTGAATTGGTGGTGGGTTACCCAAGGGGAATACAAAATGTAAAAGACATAAATAAAAATAAAAATATAAAAATATATATTAAAAAAACCCCACAATATATTCTCCTTGATTTACTCCATGATAATTATTTAAATCTCCATGAACATATACTGACACATATATTCTAATAAATTCATTCTTTCCCCATCTTCTTGTCCCCAGAATCATCCATTTTTCAACATTAGGGAATGTTTCTTGGGGGACATGGGGTCACTCCATATTGACTATGAACTTTGTTTTCTTTTATATTATTTTAATATCTACGACAGTTATGCAACACTTTTTAAAATCCTCATAATTCAAGGTACTTGTTGAAGCATAATTGGTAGTTACAAGGCCTTTCTTTATGAAAATACAGCACATTTCTTATCTGTCAAATTACTTCTCTTTATCCTTAGGCAATTTAGTTATTAACTTCTCATTTTCAATCATGAATTGTTCATACTTGTATTTTCTCATCAAGCTAAGGTGAAAAGCAGCATTTACAACTTTTCTTCAGGATTGCATATCTCATATTATATATTTTGACTTTTAAGGAAATAACTTTTATGGATCACAAATGCAGAGGAATAGCAATAAATGTAAAATTCCTTTACATAAAGGAAACTATTTAATTGGGGGGGAAAAAAGGAAAGAAGGTGGACATAAGTTTTACAAAATCTTGGCTTAAGGAGAATAAGCTAAAGAAACTGGCACTAAAAACTGCTACAATAAGCACAAGATGAAGAAAAAGGACACAAAAATGTCAAATATGAATGGCAGTATTAGTACCATAATTATGTTAGGTTATTTAAATTATATTACGTTATTACATCATTAAATCCTACATAAAACACCATAAAGAATGAATCTGTGCTCCAATTTTATAGGTAAAGACAAATTCACAGGTCTTATTAAGGACAATAGGGAATAAATTCAAAGTCTACGTGAGTCCAAAATTCAGAGTCCTCATTGTTACATTGTTTTTCAGTTATATTAAAACTAGAGAAACCACTTGAATTTTTTTTTGTATTTTAAGTTAATATGAATGAATTCAATATGGTTTTATTTTATCAATTTTCTGAGTTCTACATAATCTGAAGAATATGAAGATGTAACAATTGGAATTGTTTTGTGTTCAGGGATAAGTGACCAGCACATTAAGTACAATTGATACTGTGTCTGCAATGTCATATCAAACATCCATTCACACAGCAAGATCATGAAAAGTACTTTTTTGACTACAATCTTTGTGCCAGGTATATAGTAGGTGTATTTGATTGGCACAATTAAATCCCTCATGTGGTGACACACTTGGTTTATGACATCTCCTAGTGTCACTAGACACTCTACTTACCTGTCACTCCAAAACCCTCCCCTCAAAGTATGTCTCCTTCAATCAACCTAAACTCTGACACCTGGCTGGAACGTGTCACACCATCCCAGCATGCTCTACACCCTGACTGAGCTTGGATACAGCAAACACAGGTGCCCATTATGGAGATACACATTTTTTATACCTTCCGTCTAACCTCGTCTAGCACGACACCCCGGCACCTGATGGGGACAGTCACCCTCCTGCAGACACTCAGGGCTCAGGCTGTTTCCCCCACCTGACTAGGTCCCAGGTGGCCTTACTCATTCCTGCTCTGACCTCTAGCACCCCTCCCATCACCCCTTCAGACCTCTCCAAGATGCTTGTGTCCTTCTTCCTACTCAGTGAACTTGAGATTGAATTTTTCAGGCAGAAGAGAAAAGGCAACGAGGAAGAAAAAAAGCTTAGCACCATTTTTGCTGTTTTTGTTTTGAAATAATTTTTTTAACTATCATGGTTTATAACATTTATGTTGACATCTGTCCATACTACATTCACAAAGATCACCACCAAAATTCTTGTTTCTATCCATCACCATAAGGGTGACCCCCTTTCATTCATTCAACCACCCTCCAACCCCCTGCCTCTCTGAAAACCACCAATGTGTTCTCCTATCTAAGTGTGTTTTTGTTTTGTTTTGGTTGATCACTTACTTTGTCTTTAGCTTAGGAATGAAATGGTAAGGTGTTTGTCTTCCCCTGTCTGTTTATTTTACTTGGCATTAGGTACATCCATGTTGTCACAAATAGGGAAATTCCCTTGCCACACTATTGGAAATAGCCAAGTTATGGAAGAAAAAGAAGATGTGGCATATGGACACACACACAGAGACACACACACATTCATTCACACACAGTAATACTACTAGTATTTAAAGGATGTATTTAAATACTAGTATTTAAAGGAAGTATTTAAAAATACTAGTTTTTTAAAGGATGAGTTTTCAATAAGTTCTTTTTCAATCTATTGAATTTTTGCTTTTTCTGGCAGGAGGGTCCTTATCTATTTTCAATGTTTCAACAAATCCTCAACTTACTGATTCTTCTCTAAATTGTTCAGTAGACTTCATCTCTTAACCCCACATTTTGAACCTAAATGTCAGTTTCATGTATCTACCTGGGTATCACAGGCAAATTTTGAAATGTTGAAAACAGACCCTCGGAACCGTCACTGACATGTTCAGCATCATCTATCCCACCCCCACGGCACTAGGATTTCTTATTTTACATGCTTTTTCTCCACTCTCCACATCCCATCTCTTTCCTTCAGGGCGACTTCAATGGCTGGAAAGCTTCCTAAAGATAAGTGGCAAATTATGATTTAAATCTGCATGTTAATGAGCTATCGAAAAAATACACTCTAGTGTCACCATTTGCTTTGGACACAATAGACTTTATACCCTTAACCTGTTGTGCTTTCCCCATCTCATTGCAGAACTAGAGGCACTAAGTTGCCTATAACAGCACATACTTGTGATAGAGACTAGCACTTTACAGGCTTTTCTGGTGCTTGGGACAGTCTTCTCAGGTCCCCTCACTCCCACTAATTTCTGTTAATTTTTAAGTCTAAAGTTAGAGATCACTTTTTATAGAAATATCCTCAAAATTAGAAAATGTGATTTCCATCTCCATGTACAGCAAATTGTTTTATGAGGATAACTTAGGAATCTTTTTCCTCCAGGGATATATTATAAATTTCTTGAAAGCAGGATTTTACCTAGTTCAACAATTGTAGAATTTCTGGTTTGTAGTGTACTCTGGATGACTATTTTGGAAATATACTGTTTTTCCTCTACTGTCTTTGAAGTATGTCTGGATATGTCTTTTTCACACTTGCTGGTTGGACTGACTTAGGGTTCAGTAGTTAACGGCCTATTTACCCTGGGTTCAGGTTGGTCCGTTTTGCTAGAGCGAATTTTCAAAATTTCTCTTAGCTCTCCAAGTTCTGAATTGCAATTTTACAGATGCAGATTAGTAATTTCTCAGTTCCTACAGAAGTGTCAGGTGTACTTTATATTAACAAGTTAATAAATGGTCATATTATTTTCTCTGAATTTAAAATAAATGGGTTTATTTTTTAAAAGGGAGAAGATTGTTATTCTAGCGTCCTGTTGAAATTGTTTTCTTAAATTTCATTTGTCTTTACTTTTTTAAATTAGCATCTTACAATAAAAGTTGATTGCCATTTACTTTACATAAATATCACTTAATTTCCACCAAAAAAAAAAAAATCCCTCCCAAACTTTCACTACTATTACCAGTTTTTAAATGAGAAAAACAGGTCTGGAGAGGTAAAATGACTTGATCGGAATCACACATTTATGATTCAACACAGATCTGACTTTAAAGTTCATGTTTTAAATTATGCTAACCCAGAAAATTCAGATTTGGGGGGACAAAATATGATTGGATCTTTGGATTTTTATTAATATTATTTTATTGCTATTATCATTTCACATGAGAATAGACTAACTAAATCAGGGTTGCCAGATTTGCATATATATAAATACAAAATGACAATTTACATTGCAAAAATACACTTGAATTAAAAATTGATTTGTGGTGCACCTGAAATTAAAACTTAACTGTTAGCCTATATATTATGTAGCCACATAAAATGACTACCAAGAAACAAACATGCTCAGAATTTGAGGAATACTCACTGATGAATGTTGTCAATGTCTGAGGACTGGACATTACTGAACAGGTATTTTAATCTTGGCAAAAATTATTGAAGGAAGGCTGAAACTAAAAGGGATAAGAGACACAAAAAGCCTGGCAAATGAAAGTAAAAGCATCAGTGAAAGTATTAAAAATGCATCTAGTGTTGACACAATAATGCTGATTCTTTGTCCTTTGATCCCTGCAAATGTTTAATAAATTACAAACTTGAAAAGATACGGTCCACCTAAAAACTGAAAAGGAGGAAGCAACTTGCAGTTCTCACATGCCTGCTACACTCCTTACCACTGACATTACCATTTCAATTACTGCCTACCCTTGTTCCGTCTGGTGCCACTGTGTCCCTCTTTGGACCACACCATTCTCCCTTTGACAGGAACCTGGCGTACATTTATATATTTTTTATGTGCTTGGATCTCAACCTGAGGTCTCAGATTTTTACTTGATGAGTGCTTTTCTGGTTGTAACACCAGATGTGTTGAACAATATTCAGTTCTATAACATCAAAGAGCAACTCCTTTATATCTTGTGGAGATTGAATTACTTTTTGTCATGTTAAACCATAACTAACTTATTATGAACTGTATTATATGCTTGACATCCTGATAATTTAAACTGTAAAAAAATCTCTTCAAAGTTAATGTTTCATTTATTAGATTTTTTCATTTCAAAGAGTCCTATAAAGAAAATATCATTTCTTCTTGCAATCAAAGAATAAAATATCTTCTTTTTTTCTGAAAAAATTAACTTAGATTTGTAATGGAATAACAGGTCACTTATTCCTGCTTTGTACTTAGATATATAATTACTATAGCGATTCTGCTAGAAAATTTGAAAATACAGTGCATTGGATTACAAAAAAAAAATCATAATAAGCCATGATACAAAAAAAAAAAATCACAAATTTATGTGTATACCAAAGTATTTAATAGGGAGCATAGAGACCTTGGAGAAACGGTTAAATTCCCTGCTTTCAGTTCCCTTATCTCAAGTAACTTTGGGCGTGGTAGAGTTAGACATTCCAGATCCCTTCCTGAACCATAAATAAACTAGACAAAATATGTAGTTGCCAACTCACCACTTTATTTTGTGATGTATGGACATAGTCATTAAACACAAGCACAGCAGGAAAGAAATGATCCACACCGAGGTGATGCGGCCACCCTAAATCTAAGAAAACTGTATTTTCAACAATGAAATCTAATAAGCTGGAGGTTCATAAAATAACTGGAGGAAAGCCATGCATAAGCGAGGCTAGCAATTTAGACCTGGAAAACTCTGGGTGCGGACGTGTTTGTACACTGGCCAAGCAAAACACATCATTAGGCAGTATCGTAAAACTTCCCCAATCCATAAAATGCTACTATTTTATTCCTGGAAACAGCAATTTCATCCCTTTATTTCTGTGTACTTTATGGTATGGGATTATTTTATGGTACCACATACATTTAAATCTAGTTTCTTTAAAGATTTTTTTCTGTCCTTTATTTTTTTTAAATACCACAGCTCACAATGGAATTATTAGTGTTTCTAAAGCCAAAAATCACCTATTACTTAAGGGGAAGTGTTTCAGAACAACAGAAAGTGTTCCTGTTCAATGTGATGTTTGGAATATAATGAGATCAATATCTTAATAAACCTACTTATGTATTTACTCAGTAATTGCCATATTTGTATTGTGTTCTTTGAGGTATATTTCCTCATTTGCTTCTAACAGGTTGTGTATATGGCCTTCTCCCTAATACAGGAAGTACCCCCCTAATGCCTTTCGCAAGCATTTGTTTGCATTCAGATGCTTTGGTAAATATCTTTTTTCTTTTTTATGAGAGCATTCCTAAATTCAATGCCAGAACAAATCTGTAAAATGCTTGCCATCAGTAGATTGTGAATTTCAGTCTGTAGCAAATTTGGCACTAAATATCCATAGAGTTGAAAACGCATGGAAACCTGCAAGGTGACCACTTTATCACGAGAAAAACAAAATCTAAAACAAATTAAATCATGTGTCACGAAGTCAAATAAAAATGCATGCTAATTGAAAACAAGCACTCCTATATAAGAACAGTTTTCAGATCATTTAACTAGCATAGGGTGAAGTGAAGCAAATCAATGTCGAGTTAGCAGATCACACTGAAGCTTATTCTAGAACTTCCTAGTCCAATATTTATTAAATTTCAGAGAAAGCCAAAGACGACATGACAATTGTAAAAACAGATGGATCAAGAATATCGTTATTAGCATTCAGTGTATAATATGAAAAGAGTCCTTTAAAAAGAAAAAACTAAGAGGGTATTTCTTACCAACTATATAAAAAATATCCTGCAAGACAGAATCACTTAGCATCAGAATTCTCTGCTCTAAAAATAATGTGCAGTTTATCATTGGAGACATTCAGTAATCAGTAATCTTTTTTAATCATTACAAATATCCTTACAACAAATACTTAGAAGTGGATGAAAACTAAACACAGCATTACATAATACACAAAATCCACATTACTTTTCAAGTTATCTACAAAAAGAGATAAACCTGCGTATTTTCTTCTATGTGGGGCCTTTGAAATCAACTGTTACTTGTCTTGGTTTTACCCATTACACTATCAAGTTTGAAAGAAAATGGTAGATGATCTGATGTTTGCTAAATAAATTGATAAGTACATGCTCCAATTAAGGCTTATCCTCCTAATTCTTTTTCTGCTTCTTTTTTTAGGTCAGACTAAATAGCTCAACTTTCCTAAAAATATATACAAATACTGACTATATATATTTGGTTTATCAATGTTTTTGACAGTTGTTTCTGTATTCACATTGTGTTAATTTTTAATTGAGCATTGATAAGTGATATACTTCAATGTTTTTTATTGATTGCTATGCTGGGCACAATTTGTCTCTAATGCATTTGCAGTCCTGGACGTCAACACCCTATCTTTCACACTCCCTACCCTGGTCCCTCAAAACAGATCATTTAGCAGTGCATTTGCACATAGCAAATATTCTACAAAAGAGAGATCACATTGTTATCAGGCAGGTAATAAGTATTACCTAAGAAATTATCTTAGGGATATCATTCCTACAAATTCTATATAAAAAAAAAACTTCTGGTGACAATGAAATTAAAGCAAATGTGAGCAAATAATTCTGGCAGGAAACAATCTAGTATCTAATATTTTAATCACAAAGAAATTGCTACCCCATCTATTCTTTTTTCTCATCTTCCCAAGCTAGAGTATCCTTTTCCAGTATCTAAAGTATTTTTTTTATTTTTTTATTTTTATTTTTTGTAAAGATTTATTTATTTATACATACAGCTGGGGTACAGGCCAGAGGTGTGGAGTGGCGAGAGGCTTCACCAGAGACAGAGTGGGGAGCAGAACAGGCAGATCAGAAATCCACTGCTGAGGGGAGCAGCGGGCGAGGCAGGAGAGGTCTGCCGCGCACCATGTGGGATTCTCCCCCGCAGGGCGTCGAACTTGCATAGCTGCTGCACACAGCACAGCGCTTAACCGCTGCGCCACCAGGGAGGCCCTAAAGTACTGTTTTTTAATGCAATGAATTTAAGAACTTGTAAACTTGTAAATCCTAAGATACATCCTCAAATGAAAAAAAAGAAAAAAGTATTTTGCCAGCATATTGTTGCCATTAAATTAAGAATGTCCAGAAAAACGGAGCATAGCCCTAGGTGAAGGAAACATTTAATAATTATCTGATAAATATGAACATAATAGATTTCCAATTCTGGTTTTGTCATCAGTAGATTAAGCTTTAGTTCCTAATGCAATTTAGCATTCTATTTCAGTAGAAATTTTCAAGATAACATTTCAAATTGCCATTTCACTTAATCTATCAAGTCCCAATCTTATCTTTGTAAGGAAGACCAGACCTATTCAAGCACATCAAAATTGGATAGGGCAGAATAATCTTTTCATTTTGCTACTTGTCTACATGACAGCACCACTCTATAGGGACCTAGTCATTCCAGTCATGCAGGCCTCCCATTTGTAATAGGGTAGACGAGTTAAAATTCAGGCCATGCTTTGATATTGTTATTCTGCTGCAACTGGAGACAGCTCCAAAATTAACCTACCTAGTTTACTGCAACTATTTCTTTTCCAAATATTCATTAATTTCATTATCTTGAAGAACAATACACTTTTGATTAATATCTGAACTCCAATTCAATAATGTTTATATCATCACTGTCTTGAATAACACAAACTGATGTCTCTTAAAGCTATTTATTTCAGGTTTCAAAAAATGATGCATATTTGTAAATGTAACTGGATTTTATTCAACTGTTTGAATTTCTAATTGTGGCATATTTAGTTTGGAAAATGTATATTTCCCAATTTCCTTTTGGGAAATGTTGAATTAATGGTGAGAAAGTAACTGTGATTTAAAGGGTCCATTTTTCCTTTCTCCAGCACCCAGGATAGGTGAGTTTTAGTTCCCTGTGCCTGCGGGACCACAGGAACCTTCTCCAGGACTTCATTTCCCAATCACAAGCAAACAGCACAGGAAAAGTGAAAAGTGTAGGACGTTAACTTCAGTCAGAGTGAAATTACTATGTCCTATTACTATACTTTCCTGTTCTACTTTCTGTTCCCTACACACTGGGGACTTCCTGACAAAACCTAAAACTGAAGTTTCAAACCCTCATCTAGCTTTAGTTTCTGATATATTTCTTTTAATATACAGTTATCAGAGACAATGACATTTGAATTTAATTAAGGAAAATAACTTATCTAGTTTTTATTTGTTAAATATATTATTAAATTTTTAAGTTTTCTGCACATCGAAATAGTGTGTCACAGTGCAAAAGACAACCACATTTACAGAAAGACACCTAAAGTTTTGTGAATTTTAGGGGCACAAATTTAAGTATATGACTAGGAGAAGAATCAATGAAACATGGCTATTTATAAGAGGAATAATTCTACATGGTACAGAAATGGCTTAAAATGAAATAAAATGGAATACAGTTTGAAAATCCAACTATTTGAAATACACATTATAATAGGTTATATGTTAATATTTTAAATTAAAAATAAGGAGAAGGATGTTTGCTGTGGGATAATAAAATCAAGAAGATAGTGCAAAACTCAGGCAAAGGTATTAATATTTAGGAAAACAAACTTAATGAAGAACTTTCATCATCTCTCTTTACTTATAATTTTGACAGCTTAAGGAGTATATGTGTGTTTAATTCATAATGTTAATTATTTAAACTAAGACTAAGGTTTTATTTAAAGGAATGAAAGGAACTATTTATATTTGCTCATCCGCCTGAGGTACGCTTTTTAAAATCTTAACTCTGCAAAGTCCAGTGTATCTACTAAGGTTATTTATGACTGTTTTCCAATTTCCCTTTGTAGAAAAAAAATGCTAATTATGTCCTAGTAACAATTTGAAATGTAAATACTGTTAAACCATTTATCTTTGACACTGATATTTTTATATTTGTTTCAGGCTCAAATATTATTTTCTTGTAAGTTATTCTATGTTATTGCACTGAACATAGGAAAATTAAAAGATCAATAATAATCTGGGAATAAAATTATGTCAAATGCAAACGATGCTGAACTAAGTTGGTTTTGTACAAGCTTTACTAGTATCAAGGAGAAATGAATTAAGAAACAACACCTTGGCCAAGTGATTTGCAAATCACTTCCATCACCCATCACACCATGTTTAGTCCTCACAGCAGAAAATGTGGTCTTGCTTCAATTTATCACTTAACTTACAAAGTAATTCTTTATCTTTACATCTAGAATGCTTTTAAGTATTGCAAGTCTTTTCCTGAAAGGAAAAACAAAGGATTTCCCAAGCAGGGAGTAATATATGTACTACAAACTTGGACTGAGCTGGAGACGTGTTCAGACTGTCCCATTATATCAAAGTTGCTTACTGAGCAGTGAGCTTCAACCACAAAAGCTAACCCTGTGATGGTATCAGGTCCGAAAGTAGAAAAAAGGAAAACCAAGTGTTCTTTCCTACCAGTAACTAGTGATGTATTTAAAGAATATTCCTAGCATGTGTAAGTAACCCTAGTAACTTAAAAACAGACAAACAAGATCAAAGAATTCCTCTTTGAAAAGCTACAAACTTTATAGTACCACTATGGTCACTATGTCAAATAAAGCAAATGTAAGCAATGTCTACTGAAACAGTTTTCTGGAAAATTGATTATATCCAATACCATTCACATTAGTACTAAAAAGGCACTGCCAATCATTCTGTTCTCCTCTGTAGAGGCATTTATTTCAGAATTTATAGAATTCAGGTATTTAAAAGTCTCATTGTGGTTTATATGTAGTTAATTATTTTCAAACATAGTATAAGAATTTCTGAGTTCCTGATATGTTTTGGATTTTAAGGCCTGTCTGATACATGGTTTGCAAATACTTCCTTCCCCTCGCAGGTCGCTTGACTCTATTAACAGCTTGCTTTACTCTGCAGATATTCTGTATTTTTCTGTAGGTCAGTTTGTCTATTTTTGTTTTGTTGTCTAAGAATTTGGTGTCATATCCAAAAATTGTTGCCAAGACCAATGTTAAAGAACTTTTCCCCTATGTTTTTGTTGAGAAGTTTTATGGCTTCTGATTTTATATTTTAGTATTTGATACATTTCAAGCTGATTTTTGTGTATGGTGAAAAGAAGGAACCCATTTTCATCTGTTGCATGTACTATCCAGTTTTCCCAGCTTCATTTATTGAAAAAACTATCTTTTCTCCATAGTGTGTTCTTTCTGTTTGACAAAAAGTTCTTTAACTTTCTGTCAAATCTATTGACCATAGGAATGTGGACTTACTTTGGAGCTCCACTGATTCATGGGTCTCTTTTTATGCCAATACCATACTTTGTGAATCACCATAGCTTAGTATATAGTTTGTTGTAAAGTTTATATTGATAGAGTCAGTTTAAATGAACCAGACCTCCAGATGTGTATTAGCAGTGACAGCAGTTATCTTTGGGAGCAACCCGAAGAGTCGCTGGACCTGCATCCAATGAGCACAACGATCGCAATGGAATACAGGAGTAAAAGGTAGGCTGTGTGCATGGGCCTCACAGAGGTTATAAATGTTGGCAGGCTCTCTCTCTCATGCACACACACGTACACACACACACACACACACACACACACACACACACACACAATTCTACTGGCCCTACAATTCAGATGCATTGTGTGACTCACCCACCAACATCACCCTTCCTTCTGGTAACCAACATTTTTTTGTCATAATCTACAGCTTCCTTCCTCCCTCCCTCCCTCCCTCCCCCCCCCCCCCCTCTTTTTTCTTTTTGCCTGCTCTCTTCATTGGCCTCCCTGATCCCTTTTTCATGGGGTATTGTTTTGTTGGAATTGAACAGTTTTTAAATCTTGAAGTTGGGCATTAGGTAAGAGGCAGGATTTCCTGGTAGTTTAATTGTGGTAAAATGAGTAGGTTACACACACAAAAAAAACCACACACATGATGATAGAGATAAAGACACATAAATATAGACATATATATATATGTTAGATATATATTTATTACTTTTAGATCTAAATGTATAGCATAGGGCCTCCCTGGTGGTGCAAGAGGTTAAGTCTCAGCACTATGAAGCTGTCCATAGCCACTGCAGCACGAGTTTGATCCCCAGCCAGGGAGCTTCCCATGTGGGGCAGCAGACCTCTCCTGCCTTGCCCACTGTTCCCCTCACCAGTGTATTTCAGTGGAGCCTGTTCTGCTCCCCACTCTGTCTCTGATGAATCCTCTCACCACCCCTACACCTCTATTCTGCACTCCAGCTCTTCTATGCATAAATAAATCTTTAAAAAATAAATAAAAAATATATAGTGTAACTTATGTACTGCATGCTATACGTAGTTATATGATGATGCATGTATATGTATGTATATGCACATATATGCATGTATACACATATATTTTTGTGTACTTATGCTGACAGCATTATAGCTCTATCTGTATCTCTCAATACAGGGTTATTAAAATTTTGTAGTCTGCTAATATGTTTCTGGTTGATGCCCTGAGGTGAAAATCAGAGAAACTGGATAAACAATGTTTTGAGCCTGGGATTCCTGTCTCTTATCAATATGCTTAGCCACAATAATGTAGAGATCTGGGCTGGAACCCCATTCAAAAAATCATGCCCCAAACACACCTATGAAGGGTTCTTCCTCTTCTGCCAGTAGATGATGTGACTTCCTGCTGTCAGCTGTACAGCTGTTGGCAAAGGAAGCTGGAGTGTGCTCTGAAGACCGGTTACTGTCTCTGGAATCTGGTGGTTGCTGTGTCATAACCATGACTGTAAACGTGAACTCTGCTACAAATTTATACTCTTGTGGTTCCAGCTGCATGGGAAAAAACCTAGTCATGTACATTTAAGGTCCCTGCCTAAGTGATGTGCTCACATTTAGTGAGAAAGCAGTGACACAAACATAGAAACATCACCCCAATGTGTGAGAAGGATTATTAGAAAAAAAGACTCTGGAGCCAGACTGCCAGACTTCCCAGCCCAATATAAATAATTGGAAGATTCAGTGCAAATGATTTGAACCTAAAAGTTATTTATTTATGTAGATGCCTTGTTCCAAACTATCTTCCTTTTAAAACTTTGCTCTAAAGCTAAAACTATAGAAGTGACTGAATACGGCGGCAGTCCTCTGCAGAAACACTCCATCGTTTTCACAACTTTCTAATCAAAGAAACAAAAATGCAGCTTTTCTGTGAGTCAATGTAATCCAGGTTCAGATCACATGAGGCAAAATGAAATTCCTTCTCTCTGGTGTTTTGAAAATGACACTGGGCAGTGAGACTCCCGCTTGTCTTCTAGGTGGTGTTCCCTTAGGGCTCTTTGGCCATGCGCTCTAGCAAAGAGGTCAGTCTATTACACAGCTAGACCTCAAGCAGAAGGTGCACCAAAATGAGGGAAAAATCATTTTCCTAATATTAATAATTCCAAAGATTAAAAAACAAAATGATTAAGAGCATAGACTCTGGAGCCATAATGCCCATCCGGGCTCCATTCCTCACTTGCTAGCAATCTGAAATAGAGTAAATTACTGAATCTATGCCTGCCTCATTTTCTAAATTACACAAAGTTCAAGGGTGAATAAATTGATACATGTGAAGCCTGTAGCAAAGTGTCTGGTAAACTCTACAGAAACCCTAGTTATTATTATTTTATCCATCAGTTGACTCAACGGGAAGCATAGGCTGTGGGCCCCGCTTCGTTGAAGGGGAAAACAACTAGAGAAAATTATCTTCTCATAGGATGGCCCCATTCTAATGTGGGAAACAAAATAAATTGTCAGGAAAGAAAGTGAACATTAGGGGGAGCTCCTCACCCCCATGAAGAGTCACTGCAGAGATTATAATGAAAATGTTAAGACAGAGTAGCAGCTGGGAGCCCAGATGAGTGGACGAAGATGTGTATATATATACAATGGAATGCTACTCAGTGATCAAAAAAAGTAAACTCATGCCTTTTGCAGCAACACACAGAGCTTGGAAGAAGAGTGCTAAGTGAAATAAGTTAGGACAGAGATGAATACCTATGGTGTTCCTAATATGCGGAATATAAACTAACTAAATTAATAGTCAGATAAAGACCAGCTGAAACTCTAACAATTGATAGCTGATTGCAGAAGTGCAACACCAAGGAGGGAGGAGTAAGGGAGGGGAAATAACAAAGAGGGAAGGAAGCACAATGGTTTATGGTGGTAGAATATCTGTGAGTCGGTGGTGAGTGCACTAGGGTGGTAATACCTGATAGGAGTACCCAATATTATCTCAGTTAAAAAGAAACAAATTCTTAAAAATAGTAGCAATTGTAGATTAGATCTGAGCATTGTATGCCTGCATTTGCAGAGGACAAATAAACTGAGGGTTTGGCAGGGAGGATTTGTTTGTTGTTTTGTTTGTTCTATATATGTGGACAAGTTAAGTACTACAAATGTAAAATCTGAACATTTTCACTGGGGGCAGCATTTTGGCTGAGGGAATTAATCCACTTTTGCATGATTTGCATGATTTTGCATGATGAGCATTTGTGGATCTGATTAAACTGAAAGAGGAAGGTTTCACGTGAACAAACTCATCCACAGGGAGTGGAGTAGATGGGTCAGCCCGCTCTGCGCAAATGTGGAACATGAGAACTTAGAGACCATTAGTTCATGATGACCTGTGATTTGTGAATGCTTAGAGGGATTTAATTCTGTTCATCTTTACTTCAAACTGCATAAAAGGAGCCACAGGAAAAAAAAACAAACACACATTGGACTAAGACAAATGGGGAGAATTGACTTTTCTGTAAAACAAGCAGAGATGGTGTTTTATATTTTGTTCTTGAAAATTGGAGTGAAAGGGATATATTTGGAATGGATATCATTTACACAGGGTTTTTAACACCAAATTTCATTTTCATTATAAGAAAAGCCAATATTTTATATACAGGTGTTTCTTTCAAATGTGTATGTGGTATATAATATGACAACTTATTTTATGCTAGCTTGTCTCCAAAAGATTTTGTCTAACTCATCTGTTTACCAAAAACAAACAAGCAAAATTTAAAAAGTAAACCAAAAGCATTTGAAGAACAATTCTTCACAAAAGAACTGTTAAATTCTCACAGTTGGCATGATTTTTCATACTTTCAGTTTCCTGCCTTATTTTTTGGTACTAATTGGAACTGTGAGAAACGTAACCAACTTCATACTGGACAAAGAATGTAGTCAAGGGCCTCCCTGGTGGCGCAGCGGTTAAGCGCTGTGCTGTGGAGCTGTTGGCAGCGGAGATGCCAGTTCGACGCCCAGCTGGGGAGATTGCCACATGGCGCGGCAGACCTCTCCTGCCTTGCCCACTGCTCCCCTCAGCAGTGGATTTCAGTTGATCTGCCTGTTCTGCTCCCCACTCTGTCTCTGGTAAACCCTCTCGCCGCCCCACACCTCTGGCCTGTACCCCAGCTTGTATGCATAAATAAATCTTTAAAAAAAATGTAGTTAAGAACTTTTCTAGGTTTTGTTCTAGCTTCCTGCTGAGAATCTGCTCTAAAGAGTAATAAAACCTATATGACCAAAGCACTGAATACTGCAGTGTTTTTACTGCTTAAGATGCAATGTGTACAAACTTTGTCTTGTCATTATTCAAACAATGAATATACTGCAAATGCCTGATTCTCTGAAATAATTTTTTACAATGTTGTTTACATGAAAAGCCCTACTTCAATTATGTTTGCTAGTTTACTTTAGAAAGGTAACCCCAGTAAACAAATACTTTTTCCACTTTTGAGTATTTGCAAAAATGAATAGATTGTTAATGAAGCAATCTGTATGTTTTGCTTACAATATTGATGTCATGGAAATTATCACAGCAAGGAAATGAATGTTGGTAATTTTGCATTTCCTATCCCTAAAGGTTTGTTTTAAAGATCCAGAAAAAGTTGAAACTCTGGCAAATGAAATAATTACTAAAAAAGAAAATAGCCATTCATGGTATAATTATAATTTTGGTTATAATGATAATTGTGGGCATTTTCATTAATTGTGCTTTTCTGTTTTTTTTTTTAAAGATTTATTTATCTATACATACAAGCTGGGGCAAAGGCCAGAGGCATGGGGTGGCGAGAGAGTTCACCAGAGACAGAGCGGGGAGCAGAACAGGCAGATGAGAAATACACTGCTAAGGGGAGCAGCGGGCGAGGCAGGAGAGGTCTGCCGTGCCATGTGGGACTCTCCCTGGCCGGGCGTCGAACTTGCGTCACCGCTGCCGACAGCTCCACAGCGCAGCGCCCAACCGCTGCGCCACCGGGAAGGCCCAATTGTGCTTTTCTTTAATGGAAAATATCAGTGGAAATCATACTCCAATAATGCTTTTTTGGATCACCCTTATTCAATGCATGCTTATTTAAATGGCAGGAAAGAAATTCATGCATTTGTGTGTCTATCTCATTAGATCCTGATAAATATAACTAGGAATCTAAGGTCCTAAACTTACAAAAAAAAAACCTACAATCTCTTAATATTTTAATACTAAGAACTGAACATTTTAATTACAATGACTGCCACTTGTATTACTTATTTATTTAGTCAAAGAAATCATTTGGGGAACAAGAGTACATTCCTGTCTATGACACCTACCAAGGGAAAAGTTCCTCATCCTTAGTTCTGCTGATATTTTGGGGTAGATAACTCTTTTTTCGGCTATATTCTTCATTGTAGGGCTTGTAGCAGCTTCCTTGCTAGTCATTTATTGCTGGAAAGTAGTCCCGAAACAATGACTCTCTCATAACTTGAAACAGAAACTTCCAATGGAGATATTTTGATAGGGAAAGGAGCACTATCAGAAATAACTTTGGAAAATAAATGCAAACTTAAAACTACCCCAATTACTAAAGGAACAGGATGTACCTTTAGTCTTTGAATGATCTCACATTTAAAAGACATGAGTTTCTTCGTATCTTTCCATTTATAAGAACAGACTTTCTAAAGAGATATAGAAGAAAAAGAAAAATCTTTTTCAAAGGTGCCATGTTTAGTATATAATCTTGTAAAAGGCCACATCTGTTGTAGGTAAGGTATTAGAGATGTGGATACATAATCCAAAGTTAATCAATCTTATATTGTGTATTATCTCAGTGAGAGAATGTTTCTACAACATAAATAGCATAAAGAAGACCTAGGTGTATTTTTGGCCTTGCATTTCTCAGCAGTTTTTCATGCCCCAGGGGACCTCACACCTTTGGTCGAGGGGTTAAATATGGAATGTGATACTAGATTAAAGTCAAAGAATCTTGATTAGTTATTGCAAAATCAGACTAAAACTATCCACCATTTTAAAGATAAGACACAACAAGTGAGACTAAGGATCACCTAACTACAAAAGAACTCAAAAGATCTATTTTTAATATTATCATGAATCCTTTCCTCATTAGCAAGTATAATCATGTTTCTGGGATGAAAGTGTTATATCAATGGATAAAAACATAAGAAAAATGTAAAAGTGATTAGTTTATAAAAGCAATGT
The DNA here is from genome assembly GCA_004024925.1 of Scalopus aquaticus. Taxonomy (NCBI): domain Eukaryota; kingdom Metazoa; phylum Chordata; class Mammalia; order Eulipotyphla; family Talpidae; genus Scalopus; species Scalopus aquaticus. Next base: position 72,523 of record PVIJ01008344.1, read on the forward strand.
TAGAAGATAGTATGGACTCTCATTAGCAATAGGGATTTGTTGCATTTAGTAATATCAGATTTAAAGGTAATCCCAGCTCCAGTCCTAAGGTGATTTGATTCATTAATTGAGAACACAATCGTTTTGAGGGAGAAGCCCCGGCTGCTGTGTTTGTGTTTGGGGTAGGCTATGGTCAACCATGATCCTTGACCTATGGGACATCGTTGACACAACATCCACAGGACAAAAAAATTACAGATAGGCAGTTGCTGAAGGGGTATTTTGAAGTAATTTTAGGGCTTGTTTGGTGCCTATCTGCCTTGCGTCAGTTCCAAGCTCATACAGAAGATTGCCACTGATGAACAATTAGATGCTAACTGCCTAAAACTGTGTTATTCTCAGAATCCCTCTTATGAGTCCTTTAGTTGTCTATTCTTGAATAATTTTAATTATTTGTAACAATATTCTCTCACCTAACAGCTAATGACAGAGATAATAAAATGACTGCATTTCTTAGAAGCTTTATGTCACTTTTCAAACTTGTAAGAAATTAGACGTACAGAATTGTGGTAGACTGAAAATATCACCCCAAAGGTGACCACATCCTGACCTTCAGGACTTATGAACACATCTCACATAGTCAGAACAAAATGCCGCATCTTCACTTTAACTAAAAGAGTCAGAAAAAAAGTTTCTCATTAACGTTGGGCTAAAGATTTCTTTCTTTTCCTTTTCCCTCCTCTCCTCTTCCCTCCCCTTCCCTCTCCTCCCTTCTTTCTCCTTCCACTAAACAGGTTAAGTGCTGAGACCAGCTCTGATGAATAGGGTTGAGGAGAGGAGGCTGAAAGAACCAGAGAAACAAAGAAATGATAGACAGAAAGTAAGAGTTAAGGAGCAGCGGGACCCAGAGGCCACAAGGCTTCTCTGTGTCAGCTCAAGCGTTCCGAGTGTCCGAAGCGATTCATTTTTATTGATACAGACTGTCCCCAAAGTTAGCAACAATATAATGATTCATATCTTCCCAAGGGATTCATTCTTTCAGCTTTTAGGTCACAGCATAGTTAAGCACACATTCTCTGCCAAGGTCCTGCCCGATCAGGTCGTGTGGTTCTCCCTCTGTTCTGGCGACCCCCTAGGCGATTTCCCTGGCCCAAGAAAGAACATCCTGATCTGTACCCAGCCAAGCTCCGGCCAGTGCCAATCAGCCTTCCAGCCACCACCAGGCTTCTAGTCGGGCCCTGATATTTTCCTTGTCCCAGCAATTCAGACCTAAGGTGTCTCCACTTCCACTACAAACATTGGGGGTCTCCAACAGTTCAGTAAGTAGTAATGGGATCGAATCTATTTGTCATATTTTATAAGCTTTACAATCACATGGAATTTGTAACCATATGTCACTAACAACATTTAACATAAAAGGTCACTAGCATTTAAGAGATGTTCCTGTTGTGTCAAACTACAAACTAAGATATAACAAAGTGTAAAATGTATCATGTTAAAAATTATAAAAAGGGAAGGGATATTTTTGCTCTAATTTATGGTCTCATAGCTATACATTTAGATTTGCATGAAGTGAATAGAATCAAATTATGCATACTTTAATAATCTACATCTGAAAAGCTCTCATCAGATGGTAATATCATACCAAATTATTCATGCATTCTAAGCATATGCTACTTAATGTTCCATCTCTACATGAGCAAAATGCTTTTTAAAAGAAAACTTTTACTACTTTTAAAAAGTAATACTTGGAAATAATAATAATAGTTTAAGGGTATATATAATGATTTCAGACTTCTAAATTATGCATCTAAGTTATATTTGTTTGACCTTAAATTGTGTAATTTCTTTAATCTTCAATTTTTCTATCTATAAAATGAGTGTTTTATGTGGCTCTTCAGGATTATCTGGGCACTGATTTAGAAAGAGTACAAAAGAAATAGTAAGGTTTCTGGTACATGAAATCATTCATTTTTGTAGGCTGCATTTACCAGGAAGCAAACTGAATAGTTAGGGTACAGGATGTCTATTCACTAATGCTCTGGGACTTAACTCCTGTGGACTGGGGTGGGGGCAAGTGGGGGCAGTGGGCACAGGGAGGAGATGAGCTGAGATACAGGTCAAGTGACAGCCTCTGCCAATCTCATTATTAGTTCTGGGGACAACGTGGTTCTTCTGTGTTGCACAATTCAGACCTCAAACATCCAGCCTTTACTCCTCTTAATCAGTCATTGAAGAGTGGCCTCGAGAGTGGCCTGAGGGGATCTCTGAAAGGCCTGAGGGCAGAAGGATGACTTCTAACAGCCCTCTGGGATGCTAAGTCAACAAGTCCTCTATTGAAGAAGAATCTGGATGGCACATTATAGTGCCCACCACAGTTGTTGCTGAAATATCATTATTTTTCAGTCGATTTTTCAGTAATATCACTAACACAAATTTATTTATTTTTTTTATAATATATATTTTTATTGTTATTTATGTCTTTTTACATTTTGTATTCCCCTTGGGTAGCCCACCACCAATTCACCCGTGATCCATCTCCATGGTCCCTTGTGTTCTTTTCTATTCCATTTTGTGCCCTTTTCCTTCCCTCCCTCCGCCTCCCTCCTCCCCCCCCACCCCCACTGATTGTCTCTCTCCCACCCGACCTCCCTATAGTCCTGTTATAAGTGAAACCATTCGATATTTTTCTCTTTCTTTCCGGCTTATTTCACTGAGTATGATCCCCTCTAATTCCATCCATGTCGCTGCAAATTGCATGTGTTTATCT
>PVIJ01008345.1:0-75074 GCA_004024925.1 Scalopus aquaticus
TTAGAGAAAAGTAGAGTTCTCTAACATCAGCTCTTGGTGTCAGGTTACAGAGTAGGGAGGAGATTGTTTGAGGTGGTCTCTGCAGTTTTTCTGGCTAGACCAGTTTCTCAGGCCAATATATCACCTAGCAACCAGTGAGGGATTAGGACCCCACAGGGTGCTGGCAGTTTGTCTTCCCTACTAAGATGTTACCTAGCCCCAGGTGGGGGATGGAAAGCAGTGACCCTAGAGCTTTCCTGCACTTCAGAGCTGCCACGCAGGGAAGAGAGGGGGCTCTTGGGGTGGGGGAGTGGGGGTCACGCTCCCATTAGTTGGCCAGAGCTCTCCGACCCCACCGCGGTTTCTAACCTTGTATTTAGTGGTGCTCCATAAAGCTGGTTTGTCCGCCTCTCCTTTCTTTTGTTCCTCCGTGTGGGGTTCGGTGTCTTTTCTCTTCTTTTTACTCCGACTTTTCGGTTTATCTTTAAATCTAAAGCACCCACAGGGATGATTGTATTGTGTAGGGCATTCAGTTATCCTGAGATCGGCTCTCAAAATTAGGGATTTTTCTGTCCATAAATCTGTATTTTGTGGGAGAGCCTAATCCTAGTGTCTGTTCACCGCCATGTTTTGGGGGCGTGTCCTTGTTGTGTGAGTTTCTTTTGGGTATTCTAATAACAGTATCAATTTTTATTATATTTTGACCCTACTTCAGTAAATGTTGTTTTTATACATGTGAGTTCAAATGAAGTGATATCCAGCTTAGGTAGTGTTATTTTCATTATTTCTAAGATAATTTTCATCTGTAGTTAGGGAAACAATCATAACCTTTTGATAGTGGGGCAATTCTTATTAATTTTTCTATCCCCAGAGCCTAATACAATGCTTGGCACATAGTTGGTGCTCTAATTTGCTTAATATGAATCAACTGAACTAATGTGATGATTTGTTACTGTGATCCAGTGTTTTGACCTTTAGAAATGTCATCCGTTATCTCTTTGATATGTACTATTTTCTTTATGCCATTTAGAATTTCTCAGGATCCACATATTAGAATTGTAATAATATTTCCTTGAATTTCAGTAACTTTATGAGAAACTCATATTCATTATTTTAGTGTGTTCTTACCACACCACTGCAAAGTCAGAAAGCATGGAAGCCTAGAGGTTTAGAGATTGCTTTTCATTATTATCTATTTTGACACTTAGGCCAGTTTTTTATTTATTTTTATTTTTTAACTAACCATGTGTAGACATATGACCATATTATTAGCTTCTAACAAAACATTTCTTTCCTCAAGTCTTGTTGATTGGTAGGGTTAAAACAATGATATGGAATTCAGAAATAAAACTTCTAACACTTTTACATTGTTGGCATGAATGTAAATGTTTTATTTTAAAAGATTAAACATTTTATTAAACTGATTTTCAGCATGCTGGGAATATGAACTCTAGGCTATCTACTTGAGGTTTTGTCTACTTGGCAGGTTAGTATGTATGGTAAGACAACTGCTGGTTTATTCCAAAGTTGACTTCTCACTGCAGATCCCTTAAGATCAATATGTGCCCGGAGGTTACAAATACAGTTTTAATAGCAAATTTCACATGATGGAAATGTCTTCTGAATTATTAGGCTAATGTACTTATTTTTCAGCTCCTCAATGGGAAGAATTGAGAATTGATTTTATGAAAACCTATACATGAAAAAACTTAGCTTACAAATAAGAAAAACATGGCCTACCCTTTTTTTAAAAAAATGCTTAAATTTTTCCCCTTTGCTTTTGTCTATTTCCTGGTCTTTTTTATTCTTTTCTCAGAGTCCAAGGTCTGAGGTTTCATTCATTTGCTTCTTTTTCCCATGAATAAATTTTCCAGTTGGTTTTGTCAATAAAACAGACAATATAGTTTGGTTGATTGAGTACTTTTTCAGAATTTTACATCTGAGAAATATTAAGTTTTCTTACGAAAATGTAATCATACTAATCAGCAAGATTGTCCTTACGTTTGCTCAGACCACACCTTCCCCATCTCCTAAAAGTTTGTGTAGAAATAAAGCTAATTAATGCCAGCAGAAACTTTTAAGGGAGTTAAATTTTAACTTATCTTTTTGTTTTTCTCTTAATGACCTGATCCTAAATCTCTGAAAATTTTTTATTCTTCTCCTTTATAACACTCTCTAATGTTTATATCTTCAAATATACTCTCAATTATCTTGTTGACTCAGATTTAACTGTAATTCATTGTAACTTTCCAATATTTTTTCGAAACTTTCCAAGTTTTAAAAGTGTAAACTCCTCAAGGGCAGGAATCTTACTCTTCCCACATACCTTTTTATATCTTTATTATGTAGGAAGTGCCTGTACGTTCACTGGATAAGCATCACACCTGGGTCTTTGCTGAGTGATCAAGTTGAGTATCAACCTTACCTATATTTATTAATAGTGATAATAAACATTTTCAACATTGATTTCATGTAAATGTTAGAAAAGTTTGTAAGAGTGGCTACAAAACAATGCAAATTATTTTAAGAACTGAGGATTATAGCAGTTATTAATGCATAATAACATGCAGTGATCATATCAGTAAAGTTATCTCAATCTCATTTTATGTCCTATTGCCTCGTTTACCCTGTTCTTTGATGTTTGCATTGAAAGTCAATTGATCGATTGATTTTAATTGTATACTTATTCCCCCACTCCCTTCCTTGTGATTAAATTTTTAAAAGACTCACCATTCTTAGAATAAAATGTCATTGTGGGGACAAAAATGGGGCAGTTTATGTGTAGCCCATCTGCCCATATATTTCCAAATCAGACTCTGCTCTGTGCAGCTTTCTGAGCCTGTTATTTATGAGGATTTTGCAGCTTTTAAAAGTAAAGCAATCATCAGATGTATTTTCCAAAGGTGATGATAGGTTTCTACTTAACATTTTAAATGATATCTAAAGTGCCTTTAAATTTAAACAGTGAACTTTGGAGTTGTCATATTTCATGAATAAATAAGAATAATTGTAATTTATCTACACTGACCTCTACTATTCCCCTCTGTGGTGGGGGCAGGTGTCAAAGGTTAGCTCTTTAAAATTCATTGCTTACTTAGAGGTGGGAAACTGGATCAGTTGTGAGTGGAATTTTTGTTTTGATGGGAGGTGTTGCAAGAGAGCTCAAGAGTTAAACTACATGCCTTTGAATCATGGCTCTGCCATTTGCAAACTGTGTGGAAGGACTAGCAAATGATTCCACTTTTTTGTATTTGTTTCCCATATTGGCAAAACGAACAATAGTAATACTCCCTCCTAAGGTTGTTTTGAGGTTGAAATTAGACATTCCACTTAAAATGCTCAGCTAGCAATCCAAACAGTTCAGGTATTATTAATTCTTCTTTCTATGTGATATATCACCACATTTTTTTTTTCAGTCATTTTTGTGACTGACCAGGAATTACCTGTTCCTAGGACTATTTCAGAACCTACTAGCTTCTCTTTCACTTTTCCCTTTCCCCTTTTCCTTACTGCCAATAATATGGAATGCAATCTTCCTGATCTGTTGTCCCTTTCATTTTCAGTTTTGACCATTACTTCCTTAGAGAAAACAGAGTTTAACAAGCCTGGGGAAGTGATAAAGTTTAAATTTGCAGAGTTTTTATAGTTAGACTTTCTGGTATGATGCCTGCCTCCCTTGCAGAGATATTCTGTATTCATTCAAGGTATTTAAAGGCAAAAAATTCCTGTTTCTTCTTTCTGCTCTAAAGATTCCCTTCTAGAAGGATCAGAACAGAGAGTGGTAGGTTTATTTGATGAAATAGCATTTATTCTGCTTCAGGTAGGAACAGTCCCTTTGGTAACCTCTTTGCAAATTCAGTCCAAAGTCTACCATATTATTAATTTATCAAATTAAGAAAGCACTTTTGGTGACTTAATTGGGATTTTATGGGGAAGAAAGTGTCACTGAAATCTGGTAGGATGTTCTTCTTGAGAAGGTCTATAAATGTATCTTTTATAAGGAGATTGTTGAAGATTTTTTCATTCCTTTTGTTGTCCTGTTTTGAAAGACTTGGAAAAAATCTTCAGTCTTGATTTAGTGTCCTTTAATTATTGACTTATTTTCCTAAATAGTTTTTTGTTTTATCATAGAAATCATACTTGATAGAACTGATGAAGTTCATCTCTTCTGACATTTTGCTTTTTTTTATTGGCCTCATCTCTTTTTTCTCATCCTTTTCTGTCTTTACATCTTGAGTAGTGACTTTTGTATTTGAAGTATCTTTGTGAACTACTTTAAAGATTTCCTGAACCCAAGGTAGTGTATAAAAGCCATTATGTTTGTAAGCATTCAAACTATGTGATCCTAAACACCTTTCATTTCTTCATAGTAATCATTGTTGAACTCTAAGTGCCACACTGTGCAAAACACATTGTAAAGCATCTCTTTTAAGCCCCTCCATAATGTTATGCAGAGAATGCATTCTCCCCTGCCCCCTACCTTTTATAGGTGAGAAAAAGTATGGAAGGCAAAGTCATCAATTTGTGAAATAAGATGTCAGATTTTGACTTAGTTGGGCCCAAAACTTGCACCCCAGTCTCTACCATTTCTAATTACTTGCAAAAGATAATGCACTGAATTGTTTTGAAGGTGTGAGGAGTGTTGGTTTATACCTTTGTGTGTTATGGGGATAAGTATGTTGGCTGTCCAAACCATTGGCATTTGAATAATCTGATGTCTTAGGCTTTCAAAATAGGCTGAATGTCAAATTACATATTAAGAACATTTGTATTTGCAATTTTATCTAAGATAATTTTACCTGAGCTGGTGAATTAATTTTTAGTGTCCAGAGGAGATCAATAAGTGCATTACTACAAATTATGATTTTAATGAAATTGTGAAACTTTAGTGATTGGTGGCGTGAAGACAGTCTTAAATGTCAACTTTTATTGTTGGTATTTAAAGTGAGTTGTAAATTCATTAAAAATGAGCTAATATACTCAAGTGTTGGCAGTTGCTGTGACTGAATGCTGGGTGATTTAACTTAGCCACGTCAACTGGTTGCTCTGATGAATTATAAAGGAGAAAGAAAGGGCAGAATGCTTTTTTCCTACCTTGATTGAGGAAATCAAAGTTCTATTTTCATTTTTTTTAAGAGTACCCTTTGTGATCTTCCTGCAGAATGTGACGAGAAGGTTTTTCTTCCTCCTTGTGTTCCTAGTCCCCTGTATTATTACTATTTTTTTCTTTTTCCTTACAGTTTTGGGAAGCATTTACCTTCTAGGCATTTAAAAGCTTTTTTGGCATGTGATGCCGCTAGTGTTAGCCCTGGCAATTGGTGAAATTTACAAGAGTGCAGTAACTATAAATCTCATTTTTACATCACTTGCTTAAAGTCGATTTGTGATAAGTCTTTGCTGGTAATGATAGATGTAGGTGATGAATATTGCTTGTTTAGTCCATTGCAGTTGAACAATATGGAAATAAGCAATCACATGTTTATTTAAGAAATATTAATGTGTCTCTCCTACTTAATTTTTGGCATGACTTAACTTTGGAAAAGGCCATAATGAGTTTCTATGACCTTGAGTTAGGTAATTTCCTTTCTGAGCTATCCCACGCAATTAGAATAAATGATTTTAAAAACGTTTTGGAGTTCTAAATGAACTTCTGACATAAGCTTTTCTCATCTGAGTAACTTCTCAGCCTTGAGAATTTTAGTGGCCTGCCCTGTTCTCTCTGTGTGAAGATAACATTATATGAAGGTTGAGTGAACACGTAGTAGTTTATCTCAATGTTTTGGGGGCACCCTGAGGAGTACAGAAAAGTGTAATATTTTCTAAGTTTTTCTAGCCTGTCTCTTTCCCCAAATGATGTTTGTTTTGGTTTCAGCTGCACTGTGTTTGATTTCAGTCTAACTGGTGTTTCCTCGGCCCTGGCCTCTACGCAGTTTTGTTTTCTTAGAGCACTCACTTCCAGGGAGTCTAACTTTTCTCTTTGAGTCTATAGTTCTCTAGAGACTTTCTGGCTTATTTTTTATTCCTGTTGTAGGGTCTGTGCATTTACCAAATTAGACCTTTCCCCCAATTAAACCCTGCTTTTAAAAATAGAAGGCGAAAGTGATACTGTCCTCCAGACTTTCTTAACTTCAACTGAGGTTTGTGTAAGAGAATAAGCCTTACTGGAAGTGATTTAGTGGTTTTTTCAAGTTTCCCTCAAGTGGTACTTGGGTACCATTTTGGATGCCCACGAGAGAAATTAACGCATTACATCTGATGGATGTTGTGAGCATTAAGATTTGTCCCCTTGCAGAACCCTGGTTTAAAAGCACAGTAGACTTGCTTTAAATATATTACAAAGGAAGGGGCAGGATATCGATACTCCCTCCCTCAGTGCCTTTATTAAACCAGGAAATGTGCGGAGACCTTAAAATGTGTTATCTACCTTAGTATGAAGCTTAACTTGAAGAAATGCAAAAAGAGGGTCACTGATAGCACTTTAATTAGACCTTTATTTTTTAAAAATTTTTATTTTTTTTTTAGGCTTACAAGGAGACCCAGGCTAAGTCAGCATGTTTGATTCTTCTTCCACTGGATAATAAAATAAAAGGCCCCAGACCCTTGAGCTGCTGGAAGGTAGGGATTGTGGATTGTGTGCCTTTGAACTCTTCTCTATTCTCAGCACCTAGAGTTTCTGGCCTATTCTAGATGTATGCTAAACATTTTTGACAAAAATAAAATTTAATGAAGACCAACTATACTGCACGTATTTAATCTTAGTCTCCTCTAAGATAGTTTTGTATGCTCTTATTTAAAATTGATTGATAGGACTTTTAAATAGATCATGAACATAATATGGCCTGCTTTAGCCCCCAGTTCTTCATTGAGATGGATAGCGGTTCAGAGAATGCTGGATGTGAGTGGTTTTGTTTTTGAACTTGGGGGTGAGAAAGGCAACTATCAACAGGAGCACATGTTTCCCCCCAGAAATCTGTTTCTGGTGGAAAAATTATATTTAGAATTAGCCAGCTGCACTCAGTTTAGATGATCCCAGTTTTGTTGGCAGTATGGAAAGCATCATAGTCAAACATATGCCTTCTTCTCTCCTTCAGTCCTGATCAGGATGTTGACCGTGGCCAAATAATGTGCTAGAGCTTCTTCACTGCTCATTGGCCTTGACATCCACCATGAACATAGTGTGTTGTTGTCGTCTATCTTCTTCATGGCTGACTTAGTGGGCAGGAGGAACTTGATGATGGCATAGTGGTCATGCTTGTTTCTCCTGGGGGCCCTCTTCCAAGAGTACTTGGGTTGCCTTCTTAGTCACAGTTTCTTGGGCCTCCAGAAGGTGGGTGATCTGTGGCTTTTCTTTTTCTTGTGGCTGTGGATGCCTTTCAACACAGCTTTCTTGGCCTTCTAAGCTTTGACTTTGGCTATGGAAGGGGCAGGATCTACCTTCTTTTTTTTTTAATTTATTTTTTTAAATTTATTTATGCACACAAGAACTGGGGTGTAGGCCAGAAGGATGGGGGAGAGCGGAAGAGATGTGTGATAGGATTCACCAGAGACAGAGTGGGGAGTAGAACAGGCAGATCTACTGAAATACACTGCTGAGGGGAGCAGCGGGAGAGGCAGGAGAGGTCTGCCGTCCATGTGGGCATTAGCTTCCTGGCCGGGGATCGAACTTGTGCTGGTGGCTGGCAACAGCTTGATTACGCTAGGACTTTCACCTCTGCACCTCCAGGGAGGCTGAAGAGCTACCTTTTTTACTTTTGTCACCAACTTTGTGAAAAGGGTTTCCCCCAGAAATCTGTTGCAAGAGGCTGGAATGACCTGGTTCTGAGCCTCTGGTTGATACTGCACTAGACAAGATGAAGCAGAAATTATAAGGGTTCATGCTTTCTATTGGGAACTGCCATGAATCAGTGCTTTTGTTGGGAAGAAATTGTTCACAGTAATACACAGATCTTGATTTGAGTGACCGTCATTGGCACAGAAATGCATGAAATACAGAACTTAGTGCCATTTCTAGTCCCATTTAAAGATAATGTAGCTTAGAAATGTTTTTTCTATATTGTATGTACTAAGAACATGTGACTTTGGTGACAGGGACTCCAGTGAAATCATTAAGAAAATGTAACAAGGCTTTGACAAGCATAAAAATTTATAATATTTCCACAAGAGGAAACTATGTCTAAAAAGTATTAATTATAACAGTATTGACTTGATTACCTCTGTTTTTCTCTCAGAGTATGGTTTTGTAAGGCATCCCTTCCAAATGATTGTGCTTTATTTAAATCAGCATGCCAATCCCATGGCATTACATAAATTGCAATTAGTTTTGTAAAGAATATACCAAATAAGCAAAAAAACCAAAAAAACAAAGCAAAAACCAAAAAACCCCAAAACAAAAACACATACACTAAAAAAAAAAAAAGAAAGAAAGAAAGAAAATGGAAATGAAATGTTGACATCAGTGAGTAGAGGTAGGATGTGAAAACAGGAGGCAGAAACATAGAATAATAATGAGATCCTAAGCCTATGGGGATAAAGAAATCTTGGGCAGATCTAGTTCTCCTGAGACGCTATAGAGCCAAGGGTTCAAGGATGTCCTTGCATTAGTCGACATCCTGAGTAATTCTCCCACGACCAACCAGCTTCTCCCCTTCACCCCTCCCCTCCATATATTCAAACACTTAAGTGAAAACCTAATAGCCATTCTTGCCTCTGCTTTTCCCTTACCTCTTATAACCAAGCCATCAGTGATTCTATCATTCTATTTCCAAAATAAACTTTGAAACTATTTACTTGTCTCCCATTCTACTGCCACCCCTGTTCCCCAGACACTTTATTTCCTTCCTGCACAACTTCAAGAGAATTCTAGTATCTATTCTAATCACCCTTTCCCTACTCTTGCTCTTGATGCCATTTTCTTCTATAATATAATAGATTATTTGAAAATAGTAGATGAAATGAAATTTCTGTTTAAATCCTCCAATTGGTTTCCATAACTCTGAGGATAGAATGCAAACCCCAGAGTGTTAGGGGAGCCAGAGGTGAGGGCACCATAGACCAGCAGTTCTCTACACACCAAGCCATATCTTTCTCATCCAATTCCCATTTTCATATCCTTCCATGTTGGTTCAAATGTCCCTCCTGGTGAGGTTTTCTCTTTCTGACCTATTAAAGTTGTTGCCATTTACCACATAGCTTTATCTTTCACAGCATTAGTTCCGATCTGTAATTTACATATTTACTATTTCTCTTCCACCAGGGAAGGAACCTGTGGCTTTTTCACTGGTGTATTCTGTGTCACTATATAGTAATGACATACAGCATGTGTAAACACTGGTTGTGTGAAAGTGCTGTTTATTTAGATGCCTTTTGTGTTTTTGGTCACCACTGGCTTACCACCTTCCTCTCCCTGTGACTCAGAGAAATCCATGGATTTTGCTACACCATATTTTGACTTTCCTGTTGCTCTTTTCTACTCCCCACACCAAACAAACCTCCTACAAACTGACTTAGGCAAACGGCTTTAGGAAGTGTTGCGGGCAGTCCTTCCAATCACTGTAAGTGCCAGCTATTGCCTTCGGCCAGGAGGGCCACAAATGGGACTGAAATTGGGACGCATGACGAGTTTGTCATTAAAGCCTTTGCCAATCATCCATTCTTTACTTCCAAGGTAAAGTGACTTTTGAAAGATAAGATACATATCTTGTAGGCTTATGAGAAGGAAAATAAGATTCCAATGCCTTTCCTGAAGTCAGTTTTCATCAAAAAGGTGTTAGAAGAACTCTAGGAGTGAAAGGCATATTCTTTTGAATTTGAATTCTAGTACAGTTACTTTTTTTTTTATCTTTTTTACTGAGGTATAATTGCAAAATAAAGTTTTATGATATTTAAAGTGTTTAAGGTAATGACTTGAAATATGTATACATTGTGAAAGGATTTCTCCAGTTAATGAACACATCTGTAACCTCACGTACTTACCTTTTTTTCGCTTATAGTTCTATCTCTTAGCCAATCCCAATTATAGTCATCATCCATAATCACATTAATAATTAGATCCTCAGATCCTATTCACTTTATAACTGAATATTTATTTTCTCTTTATTAATTATTAATTTTTTTGACATTGCTGTTTATTTGTGTTCAGTATTTGATTTCTCCCCTCAGGTGTAGTTCCCATAAATATCCCACCATCACATCATCTGTGAACCATCACCATGGTCTGGTTCCTTGTGCCTGCCCACCCCTGTTTTGATCTGTCTCTCTTTCCCTCCTCTGCAATAAGCCTCAGATCTATAGTTGCCTACAAGTTTTGTCTTTTTTTTTTTTTTACTCTTTGTTCAGTTTCCCTATATTCATCCTGTAAGTGATATCATCCGGTATTTTTCTTTTTTCTTCTGACTTATTTCACTGAGCGTGATCCCTTTCAGCTCTATCTATGTTGCTGCAAAAGGCATGAGTTTATCTTTTTTGCTTGCTGAGTAGTATGCCATTGTGTACATATATACCACATTTTCTTGATTCAATCGTCTGTTTGGGGACATTTAGATTGTTTCCTATCTTAACTATTGTAAATAATGCTGCAGTAAACTTAGGAGTGCAGTTTGCCTTCTGAATTAATGTTTTTGTGGCCTTTGGGTAAATTTCTAGGGATGGAATCGCTGAGTCATATAGTAAATCCATTTCTAATAATTTGAGGGCCCTCCACCCAGCTTGCCATAGTGTTTGGACCAGTTTGCATTCCCACCAGCAGTGTAAGAGAATTCCTTTCTCTCCACATCTGCACCAGCATTTGTTGTTGTCAGTTTTTTAAATGTGGGCTGTCCTTACTGGTGTGAGGTGGTATCTCATTGTGGTTTTGATTTGCATTTCTCTGATTTTAGGTGATGTTGAGAATTTTTTCAAATGCCTATTGGCAATTTGGATTTCCTCTTTGGAGAAGTGTCTTTTTAACTCTTCTGCCTATTTTTTGTTTGGATTGTATAACTGAACATTTAAACCTTTTTACTAATCTTTTCTTATTTCTTCCATCCCTAGCTCCTGGCAACCATTTTACTACCCTCTCTTCCTAATGGTTCAACTTTTATTTATATATTTTTCTTAGATTCCACATAAGTGAGAGCAAGTAGTATTTGTCTTTGTCTGACTTAGTTCACTTAGCATAACACCTTCCAGATTTGTTCATATTGTCTAAAGTGGCAGATTTCCTTCTTTTCTAAGCCTGAGTAATATTCCATTGCATTTATATGCCACATTTTTATCCATTCATCTGTTGGTAAACACTTAGGTTGATTCTCTGTGTTGACTATTGTGAATAATGCTGCAATGAACATGGGAGCACAGATTACTCTCCCAGATAATGATTTCATTTTCTTTTGATATAGACACAAAAGTGGGATTGCTGGATCATATGGTAGTTCTGTTTGTAATATTTTGAGAAACTTCCATACTGTTTTCCATAGTGACTGAACCAGTTTACATTGCTACCAACAGTGTACAAGGAAGGCCCTCCTTATCTCTTGTCTTCTTGATAATAGACAGCCCAACAGATGTGAGGTGGTATCTAATTGTTTTTGATTTATATTTCTGATGATTCATGATATTGAGCAGTTTTTCATTTATTTGTTAGTCATTAGTATGTCTTTGAAAAAGTGTCTTTGTAGATCTTTTGCCCATTTAAAAAACTGGATTATTTGTTTTGTTGATAACAAACTGTGATAGTGTGTGCGTGTGTGTGTGTGTGACATTTATATATATAGATATATATGTTATATCCTTTTCATGAACTGACCATATTATCTTTATATATTTATCTTCTTGGTCTCTAGTTGTAGTCTTTGCCTAAAAGTATATTTTATCTGATATACCTTTCCTTGCTTTCTATAGGTCTCGATTTGCATTAAAAATCTTTTTCATCCCTTAGCTTTCAGTGTATATGTCCTTAAAGCTGAAGTAAGTTTCTTGCAGATAGTATTTGTTATTTCTTTTGTCCACTCACCAACTCTGTTTTAATTGGAAAATTTAGTCCATACACATTTAAAGTCATTACTAGTAGATCTGAACTTACTATTATATGATTTTGTTAGTTATTTTCTGGTTGTTTGGTAATTCCTTTCTTCCTCTCTTGTTATCTTCCTTTGTGATTTGATGATTTTCTATAGTGGTGTGCTTTAATTCTTTTCTCTTTATTTTTAAAATTGGTGGTGGTAATTTATGGGGAATACATAATAATGTAAAAGATATGAATAACAAAACTAAATATTATATTTAAAAAATTATTTATCTATTTATTTATTTATGCATACAAGAACTGGGGTGTAGGCCAGAGGTGGGGGGGGCAGGAGGATTCACTAGAGACAGAGTGGGGGGCAGAACAGGCAGATCTACTGAAATATACTGCTGAGGGGAGAAGTGGGTGAGACAGGAGAGATCTGCTGTGCCATGTGATCAGCTCCCTCATAGGGTATTGAGCTAGTGCTTCAGTGGCTGGGCTGCCCATAGCTTCATAGTGCTGAGACTTAACCCCTTGCGCCACCAGGGAGGCCCCTTTCTCTTTATTTTTTGTGCATTTTTACATTATCTCTCATTTTGTGTTTTTGATGCCATAATTTACATCTTTTCATATTGTTACCTCATTAACAAATTATTATAATTTTATTGACTTAATATTCCTGTCTTTTATATTTTAAAATTTTTTTTAAAGATTTTTTAATTTATGCATACAAGCTGGGGTGAAGGCCAGAGATACGGGACGGTAAAAGGATTCACGAGAGACAGAGTGGGGAGCAGAACATGCAGATCGACTGAAGTACACTGCTGAGGGGAGCAGTGGTCGAGGCAGGAGAGGTCTGCTGCGCCATGTGGGAATCTCCCTGGCCGGTTATCAAACTCGTGCTCCAGTGGCTCTGGATAGCTTCATAGTGCTGCACTTAACCCATTGTGCTTCCAGGGAGGCCCAATATTTCTGTCTTTTAATCCTTATACTAGAATTATAAGTGATTTGCTCACCGCCATTACAATATTAAAGTATTCTGTATTTAACCATATGTTTACCTCTGCCAGTGGAGTTATACCTTCATAAGTTTCTTGTTATTAGTTAGCATTCTTCTAATACAGTCTTGGTTTTATGCTTGTAATCTGTCCTATTTCCATTTATGCTCATAGTATTTAAAAAAATCACATGAGCATATTTTGGATCATCTAGAAAACAACTTATAACAAAAAACTCTATTGGCCTTTCAGTGTTTTTCCTTTCTTTTTTTTTTTTTTCATTTCTCTTTGTGATTAAGTCAACCAAGTGAAAGTCAAATACGTTAGTTACCTTTCCTGTAGAAATTGAGCTTTTACAGTAGTTTAGAGTTGTTTTCCTTAATTTTTGATTCTAAATATGTACACCTACAATGTGCTAATCCTCATAATAAGCTGTCACAGAACATTGACTTTCTTAGGGGTTTAGTGGCAGTCCTCAGGGGCTCATTGAAAAGCACAAGGAAGAAGTAGAGTGAACAGAATACTGCTTTTCCTCAGACTCCTTTCCCTGCTCCCCCACTCAATTCAACAAAGTCATTCTCCTTTTCTAATTTGTACATCATTTGTCTCTGTAATAAGCTATCGATCAATAGATTCATTGCCTGAAAACATTGTTTTTAGAAACATTGATCTAGATCACTGCAGTTTCAGGTAAGAATTTAAAATATTACATAAGAATTTCTGATAGAAATAGTCAAAATTAGACTATAGCCTTATTTAAAGAAGTAAAATATATAGGAAATAAGCTGTCAGAAGCAAAAGCAAAAGTAAAATTCAATTTAAAGTAAAACAAAGCATACTTGATTTATAGTATATGAAGGAGCAGAGTGAGATGCTTTCATAGTACAGAGAATGTTGCAGAATATATGAATCAGAGGCAGAATCCTGACTAGAACCCAAGGTTTCTCTGCCTTTCTAGTACTCTTCTCATTATTCTTCCTCACATCTTTTTCCCTCAAATTCACTTCACTGAGGGAAACTTAAAAATTCTAGAGAAAAAATATTTTTTTCAGAAGTGTTTTGAGGCCTTTGTGATAAAAACCAAAAATGACCTTTAAATCAAAATAGGCCCAATTGCACATTAATGTTAGCTTAATTTTTCTTTTGTCTGGTCATTGCTTGTATTATTTTTTTCTATCTCTTTTATATCTGTTGCAGCAAATGCTTAGATATAAGTCAGGCTATTAAAAACATTTTCTGTTCCTTCCTGATATCCTTTGGAGTGAAGATATATCCTTATGTAATAGGCATGGTTATAAAAGACATCACCATGACTTGACTCCTCTGGAGCCCCACTCTGCTGCCATCTTCTCTGTTGGAATTTGTCTGTTATTCTCATAATTTCTGAAGCTCCAGTCTGAAAAATACTCAGATACCCTTATTTGGCTTTTAAACTCCTCTTTGCCCTGCTCCTTGAGGCATGTTACTGCTGATCCACTTTTCTAGGAAGTTGCTATGAAGTTCAATTGGTGTGCTTCAAGTTTGCTTATAACACTCACAGTTTATTTGTGAGCGTTTACTATGGAAGTTTACTGTGACTGGGACATCTTATGCCTTTGTTTGCAAGATTGGTGTTAACCAGGTTGTCTATAAAACCCTAGTTTCACATCTGTTTGCTCTTTCAGACATTGAAAACTCTAGAAGTTTTTTTTTTAATGCTTATAGTCTTCCAAATTTATGATTAACTATGTCTTTATTGAAGACCTTCAACTTTTTCTTTAATTACTTTACTTCTAATTGCCTTACTCTCTCTCTTTCCCTCCTCTTTTTCCTTCAAAACACCAGCTTTGTGTCCAAGAGTGTTTGATCATAAAGGTAGCCTTATGTTTAAGAATTAGATTGAGTAGCTTCAGATCCCATCTTTCATCTGTGTTATTGAATGAAGTTTTGACTATGCTGAATGTAGAAGAAAAAGAGCCATTTTTGTATATTTTGCTGTTTTTTCTCCTCTTTGCATTTTTCTTTCTAGATGGCGCATTTGTATTTGTGTCTATTCACTATACCCTGCTACTCTTGCTGACTAGATTCTAGTTTCAGATATTGTCCATGGTTGTTTCCATTATCTGAAGTAAGTTTATTACTTCTAATTATCCTGTGTGTGATTTGGTACTTCATTTTATTTTCAAAAATACTGTTTCTCTGAATTTTCATAGTCAATTTGAACCTTTTCTCCAACTTCTAGGAAGTTAACAATTTTACTCACATGGAAGCAAATAAAGACTCACTGGGCTTATTTCTCTCATGTAGGTCACTGATTAAAAAAAGACTAACTTGGTGCTTTTTCTCGTGATGCAGAAAGTAGGTTACTGTGGTCCCATGGAGAATATCTTTTACGATGTGGCTCCTAGACGTGATCCTGTGAATTGTGGCTGGTTGTTGCTGCAGCCCTGACACTGGCTTTTTCTGAACACCCCATAACGAAATGTAACATGTGCTTGAAGTTTCATTTATTTTATTTTAGCTTAATTTAGTGTATGTGATTATGAGTAGTAATAAGAGGTTAAATATAAAGCTGCATTCTACTGTAATGGTAACCCATGTTAACAACCAGGTGTGTAGTTTTCCAAAAATATTTAAACATAGAGGTGTTACCAGGCTGAAGGGCACTCCGGGGTCCCTTAAACTGCCTGTTCTAAATAGGTTCTGCCATCTGCCACATAAAGACAAACATAATTTTAGTATGTAAGACCTTCAATAGAAAAAAAAAAAACAACAACTTTAATTAGTGTGCAATAGAGAAGAGAAAGAATATAATTAAAAGTTTTCCCATGAAGCACCCAAAGTTACCCATCCCCTCATGGGTAAATGCCCAGACAAACAGGGTTGGTCCAAAGCAGGGCACCTGAGGCCCGAATGCTTGCACAAGCCTAAGGCACCTTCTGGTTGAGAACTGTAGGAAAGGGGCAGAAGGGGCCAGGTAAGTCTGAAAGCAAAAGAGCAAAATCAAAATCAAGATAAAGGCTGCCATTGTCAACCTTCCCATGGGTCTCTCAACCACATCTCTGTCTCTTTCAAGTGTCTCCTTCCATGTCCCCAAAGTCCCTGATATAAGGCAAGGCTGAAAAGCAAGCATAGCTTTTTTATATCTCTCTCTACTCCATGTGCCTACTCCAGTCTTCTTCTTTTTCCACTTCTCTCTGCTTCTTCGTCCTCTTCTTCAGTTCTCATCCCTGCTCAGCTCCACCCTTCCTTGGGTGGGACAGGAAAACTGGAACCTCCCCTTTCTATGGATATGACACTATTCCAGAGGCATATACGGAGGACTTTAAAAATAATCTCATACCAAACATATTATTCTGAAGTCCTGCTACTTAACACAAAATTGCAACATAGCATTTTTCCAGGTTAATCATTATACATCATTCTCTTTTTAATAGCTGTGTACTATTCCACAATATCTATATCCTATAGTTTATTTAACCATTGCCCTAATGATATATACTAAGGTTTTAAACTTTTTTGCTACTAAAAATTTTGTTTCAGAATATTACAGTGTTTCACTGAGATCCCATGCATCTATCTTTTCATTCTGATGCTTTTTTCCCCACTACAATAGAATCCTCAAAGTAAAATTTGGAGGTCAAAGTGTATACCTATTTCTTACTGTTATAAATATTGCCATATTAACTTGCATAAAAAGGTGGTGGCAATTCACACTTCCAATAGGAGAGTGTCCATTTTGCTGCATCCTTCTGAATTCTGATTTTTCTTTTAAAGATTTATTTACTTTTGCATACGGGCCTGAGGCGCAGGGCAGCGAGAGGGTTCACCAGAGACAGAGTGGGGAGCAGAACAGACAGATCTACCGAAGTACACTGCTGAGGGGAGCAGCAGGTGAGGCAGGAGAGGTCTGCAGCACCATGTGGGAATCTCCCCCAGCAATTGGGTGTCGAATTTGGGGTCACTGCTGCTGACAGCTCCACAGCGCAGCACTTAACCCCTGCACCACCGGGGAGGCCCTGAATTCTAATTGTTTTACTCTTTTAAACTTAGACTAAACTAATGGCTATACACAGTATCATGTTTTAATTTCTGTTTCCCTTCATCTACTGTTAAAGTCAATATCTTTTTGTTTGTTTAAGTTTTATAGCCATTTGGGTTTCCTCTCTCATGAGTACTCTGTTCATAGCCTTTGTTCATTCCTATTTTGAGTTGTTTGTTCTCTTCGTTTCAATTTGTAGTTCCTTATATTTTAGAACTAGTAATTGTATTTGTAATTTTTTTATAACATGCCTTCAATTTTAAAATTGTTTTAGATTTACAAAGCAATTGTGAAGGTAGTCCAAGAGTTATTTTATCCTTACCCTGTTTGCCCCCCTTTTCTCCCTCTTAATATATTACATTAGTGTGGCATACTGGTCACAATTAATGAAAAAATATTGTTACATTATTATTAACTATAAGCCATACTGTCTTCAAATATCCTTAGTCGTTCCCCTAATGTTCTTTTTCTGTTCTCAGTCACTGTCTAGAAGATGGCATTGCATTTAATCATCTTGTCTGTTTAGACCTGTGCCATGACAGTTCCTCAGATTTCCCTAGTTTTTGAATAATCTTGACAATTTTGAGGACAATTTATAATGGTCATATATTTTATAGAATGTTCCCCCATTGGGATTTGTCTGTTTTTCTCATGATTGGAATGGGATTATAGGTTTTTAAGAGAAATATCACAAAGACAAAGTACCATTTTCATTGCATCATACCAAAGGCACATTTTATCAATATGACTTCTCATTGTCAGTGATCATCTTAATCACTTGGCTGAGGTATTTATAGTGTTTTTCCCCTTTAAAGTTACTCTTCCCTGTCACCTCTCTTTCCATGCTCACTGTTTTCTTTGGAAGGAAGTTACTATATGAAGCCCAAGTACTAAAGTAGTAGGGAGTTGTTACACATCTTTTGTGGGTACAGTGTCTATGTATATGATTTGCATTTTTTTTTTTAGGGAACATAGTTCTTTTCCTCCCCCCTTTTTAAAATTAATTTATACCCCTATCACTGTACTTTCCCTCCCAGTATTTCTTTTCTGGTTTTACAAAATGCTCCAGACTCATGTTGTATATTTCCTGCTGTACTCCTAGAATCAGCTGCTTCTCTAAGGAATACTGATTCTTATACTGGAAAATTATATGAGAGAATAACATATAGGTACTAGAGCAAGGGAATATATGAAAATGTGAAAAAAAATTTCTATATGTAGCCATCACTATTTATCCATAATACATTAAAGGTAAGTTCATCATGCTGTCTCCAGCTTTTATCCACTGCCACACAGATTGTTCTAGTTTCTTCCACTTATTTATTTGCAACCTCCCATCCCAACATTGAGGAACCTGGCTTCCTCACAACTGCCATTCACTTTCTTGGTGTACCATTATGCAAGGTGGTATCAGAATTGTCAACCCATGTTTTCCTCCAGGGTAGACAACTTTATCAGCAGGAATGTATTACTTATGTCAGATTTTTTTTAACCTTTAATCCTAGAGGTTCTACAAATGTTTGTTTCAGGCCTCTGTAACACAGTTACATTGTTTTGCCACTTTCTGCATTCCATCTTGAGATGCCCTGATCTCCAAAATTATGTTTCTAAAATTTGCATTAATTTTTTTTGTAAAAAGCTATGGGCTTTGATTCATTGATGTCATATATGTACTTTTATAGTAACAGAGTAGTTTCAATGTCCTAAATATCCTTGGTGCTTCAGATAGTCAAGCCTTCCTCCCTCAATAGCCACTGAACTTTTTAGCATCTCACTAGTTTTGCATTTTTTGGAGTGTAATATAATTGGAATCATAGAGTAAGTAATTCTTTTAGACTGCCTTCTTTCACTTAGCAGTATATATTTAACATTAATATGTCTTTTCACATTTTTATAGATCATATCTTTTTTGTATCACTGAATATTATTTCATTATATGGATATATCATAGTTTATTTCTTCTTTCACTTTTGGACAATTTGTTGGTGACTTCCAGTTTATGAATAAAGCTGCTATAAACCTCATGTGCAGGTTTTTGTGTAGACAGGTAAATACCTAGGAGTGCAATTATTGGATTATATGGTATAATTAGGTTTAGCATTTTAAGAAGCTGCCAAATGTGTTTGAAAGTACTTGTAGCCACCAGCTATCATTGAAGAGTTCCCATTGCTTTGTATCCTTGTCAGCAATTGGAGCTGTCAGTTTTTAGGATTTTTTGTTTGTTTGCTTACAGTTGCTTTATTCATAACTGGTCAAACATGGGAGCAAACAAGATGTCCTTCAGTAGGTGAAAAGATACATAAAGTTGGATACATCCAAACAATGCAATGCTATTCAGTGATAAAAGAAATGAGCTATCCAGCTATGTGGCAAAAGTGCACAGTAATAACAGAAAGAAGCTTTCTAAAAAGGCTACTTACCATTTGACTCCAGCTACATAGGACACTCCAGAAAGGACAAAACCATTGAGATGATAAAAAGAATCAATGAGGTTCAAGGGTTAGGGTGGAAAGAAGGAAGAAACCAGGTCTTTCTCATTCCAGAATTTCCCTGCAATCCTCCCTCTCCTATTCTCCCTCACCTCCCTCCATAGAACTTCATGATCCCATGAGATTGCACTTCCTTTGTGAAGAGTGTCATGTCATGAGCAGCTGGCCTTGGGCCTGAATCTACCATTTTCTGAGCAGCTCCCAACACTCAGCACAAGATTTGGGGACTTAAACTATCCAAATAAGTATACAGAGGTATCTTACTTTGTCTTCATTTCGCAATGACTTGGCTGCCTCTGGGGCCCCATTCTGATGAATGAGGTTGAGCATCTTTTCACATATTTATTGCCATCTATGGTAAGGTTTCTGTTTGGATCTTTTGTCCATTTTTTTAGTTGGTTTCTTTGTTTTTCTTTAGTTGAATTTTAAACATTCTTTGTATATTATGGATGTATTTCCTTTATCAGATACATATTTTCCAAGTATTTTCTCCCACTGTGGCTTATCTTTTCATTCTCTAAACAATATCTTTTGCAGAGCAGAAGCTTACAATTTTAATAAAAAATTTAGCTTATAAATTTCTACATTCATGAGTTATGTTTTGCTGTCGCAAATATTATCCCCATTCTGTAAATCACTGAACTCAAGAACACAGATGCTTTTCTAAGCTTTTACACTTAAGTCTATGTCCATTTTGAGATTACTATTTTGAAAAGCATACGGTCTATATCTAGGGTGCTTTAAAGATATATATATATCTATATATATAGAGAGAGCGAGAGAGACTATAATGTATGTATAATGTATATCTCTATGTCTATATAGGTGTATTATATACAGATATATAGCATAGAACATCCAATTGGTCTAACATCATTTGTTGAAAACACTGTCCTTTTTTCCCTAGAAATGTCTTTGTTCCTTCGTTAACGATTTAAGGATTGTTTGTGTGGGTTTATATCTTACTCTCTACTCTGTTTCCTTATTATTTTACCCAAATCATACTGTCTTGATTACTGTAGCTTTATATTAAGGTCTGAAATTAGGTAGTATGAGTTCTCTGACTTTGTTCTTTACTATTGTGTTGGCAATTCTAGGTTTTGCCTTTCCATGTACACTTTAAAATTGAGCTTTCCTATGATCAGTGAAATAATTTGATTGGGATTACACTGAACTCTTAGATTAATTTGGGAAGAATTGAAATCTTAACAATGTTTAGTTTTTCAATCCATGAACACAGAATATTTCTCCTTTTACTAAGATTTAAGAAAAAATAATTTAATCAAAGCTTTATGGTTCACATATATAGACTTTATGTATGTACGTTAACATTTTATTTTATTTTTTTTTGGTGCTATTGTTGTTTTAAATTTCAGTTGTTCATTGTTGGCTTATGGAAAAGCAATTGATTTCTGTATATAACTGGCATTCTGTAACCTTGTTGTACTTGCTAATCAGTTCCAGGAGCTTATTGTTGTTTATTTTGGGGAGATTTCCTACATAGGCATTCATGCCAACTGCAAATTAAAACAATTTTGTTTCTTCCTTTCCAGTCTGTTCATCTTTTATTTTCTCATCGTTTTATTACATTTACTAGAATTTCTAGTACAGTGATGAATGGGAGTGGTGAAAGGGGGTGTCTTTGTCTTCTTCTGGTTCTAAAGTAGGAAACATCTGTTTTATTCCCAGTATGTTGTTATTTGTAGGTCTTTTGTAGATATTCTTTATCAATTTTAGGACATTCAGTTCTATTCCTAGCTTTTTATTTGTCATAGATTTTGCAAATACTATCCCTATTCTGTAATTTGTCTTTAATTTTTTCTGTCTCTTGCCATATACACATTTTACACTTGTTTCCCAAGATCATTTTATATAAGATCTAAGATAAACTTTGAGCTTCTTTGTATTACCTACTTCCTTTCTTCCTTTATTTCTCTCTTCAAATGCCTAACAATTCTTAGTGGTCAAGCAAATGGGCATAAGAGTCTGATTATTTGTTTTGTTTTTTCCCCAGGTTCAGTTCCTTGATTTCCCCTTGCTAGTTTTTTGACCTTAGAAAAATTCTTTTACCTCTCTGGACTTCAATTTTCTCCTCTGAAAAATGTGGTGTTTTACATCATCCTCAGAAGGTCTTTGTAGCATATTTTTAACAGCTCAAAGTGTTTGCTGTTATCTTTATCTTTTATGGAAAAAGTTACTGAATTCTTTAATTCTGGAAATCATTAAGGTGATACCATCCAGTTGTGTGTCATGGAACAGAGTGACCAGAATATAGTTACATTTATGCAACTGTTTTCCTCTATAAGTAGAGTAATATCTTAGTCATACTCTAGGTTCAGCCATGTTGTATTGCTATTATAATTAAGAAATCTACTAATTATTAGCCTTGACCTGAACAAGAAGTGGTATTAAGTTTTTGTTTCAGGGAAACTTGATGGGGATAAATTTTCACAGACATGAGTAAAATGTGTTTATAACCTGGAAAGTTGATTGCCTAAATGCTTTATAGCAATTATATGTCAACTTGAGGGATATTATTCATGAATTACTAGTACACACCAGAAATTGTTAGTGCATTCTTTTTTCGTGATTGATAGTCAGATGGGATCTCTAGTGCTTGCAAGCACAGTTGCTGGGAGAAAGAAGTTGGTAACTATTGTTTTTTTCTTTGTTACAGAAGTTATTTTGTATTTTTCTCATATTGACATCACAAATTAGGAATGACTGGCTAGAAATAACTAAGTTTCTGCTGGGAAAAAGATTTAATTGGAAATATGCTCTTGGAATTTCTGAATTTAGCAGAGTATGATTATGGAAAGCATGCCAGCTGTTTGGAAAGCAGTATTTGTGAACCATGTCAAACCAGCCTGAGTCCTGGCTGTACTCAGAAATGGAGCCATTTGGGATGCGAGTATCATTGCCCTTGCTTTAAATGGCTTAAGTTTTCCTGATTTGTCTAGATATAAAACTGTATTCATATTTTCCATTGTTTAGCTCACAGAATGTTGTAAGAACAGAATAGAATAATAAGATTCTCCATTTGTTTTCCATTACATATAGGCTGAAATCCAAATTCCTTAGCAATATCATAGTGACTGAAAGCATAGGTTTTGGAGTCAGATAAAGGTTGTGGGCCCAAATTCTGACTCTGCCATACACAGTCATGTTCTTCGACAGTTCGTTTGACCTCTCTCAGCTTCAGTTTCCTCATCTATAAAATGGAGATAATAGTAGATCCTTCCTCATGAGGGCTGGTGTGATAATTAAATTGGGTAATGTAGTACAGTTAAGCACAGGGCTTGATGTGTCTATGTGTTCAATAAATGGTAATTACTGATATGTATATTACCATGATATATGAGACCTTTGCTAGCTGGTCTTTCCGACATCTTCTATCTTTAGCCCCCTAAATTTACTCCTTTTTTATCCTGAATATACTTCTCTGTTACAACACACCTTACTTATCTCCTAACTTTTCTCCAAATTAGAGTCTCTTTGATGATGGAAATGTTAGTCTATTAACAATTGAAACCCATAGTCATACATAATAGTACTATAGCTAGTTGACTTACAAAAACTATAATACATAGCTTTATAGAATAAAACTAATATAAGGATAATAATAAATATGTAAGAATTGTTCAGATAAGTGTATATGCAGCATGTTAATAATAAGATAACTGAAAATGCTATGTATATAAGACATCTTAAACCAGCAGTAAGTGGACCAAACTAAGTACATAGACCTATGTATACATAGTTATGAAATGCTTTTGTTTGGTCTCCTGATACTAAAATAAATCAGAAGAAATTAAAACAAAAGTTTCAATTTCTGACTTTTCTTAAAAGGTTGCATATCTAGCTACTGAACTTGCATTGCTGTGTAGAAATGGTCACGGTTCTCCAATTAGATCCACTCTCCACTCAAATGATAAGCAACACAGAACTTTTCAATAGTTCATCTTTTCCTCCAGGAAAGGTGATTTGGGTAGTATAGAATAGTGAAGAATACTTTACTCATTCACAGGTAGGTGGGGATAACTGATGTACATGAAGAAGCAAGAATAGCTACTCACACCACATCCTGTTTGTTTAGCTAAATGTTCCATCTTCATAAAACCTCTATCTTATGAATTTAATGAATTTGAGCTATTATAGGAAATGATGGTTTGTGTTAGATGAGTCCTGTTCTCTTACAGCTTTTTGACCTTTGGATATGTGGTATGGACCACATAGTGATAAAGTTGGGGGATCGTATTTGCTCTCATATTAAGAGGTGGTATGGAATTGCATCTGACATGGGACAATCAATGTAATTTATAAATTGAGGTTTTGGGGGAGGGCATATTAAAATTTTGACCAGTTGAGTAATTAAGTTAAATGTTTATCATCTCTTTCTATATAAATCCACCCCATAAATTCCCGTGCATAGGTGAATGCCCACAAAGAGCAAAGGAGAATGACTTGGCAATAATCTAGTTAATTGTGCAATGGAGGTACCCTGATTGTCTGTACATTCTGTTTTGAAACATGAATTGTGCACTTTTGTTGTTTATACTGACTAAATTGACCATAAAATTGCAGATCACTTTACTCCGTGTTTTACAGGTACAGCATAAAAGCCAGATTAAGCAAAGAGATAGTATATTCGTCTAAGGAGAGTGTGGGAATCTGAAGTTCTTATCAGACTTTGAAACCTGTGACTGTCAAGTTATACTAGGTTAGCACTTTCTGGTTTTGCTTGTTATGAGTGTACTTGCTTTTTCTGAAGCCCAATGCAAGTTTTTGACAGAATATCCTTTCATGCAGAGACATGGGAAAGTTGTAGTTGAGTTTCAGTTGGGAAAATATTAAAAAATTTACTCAAGAAAATTTTGTGTTAATCAGCTTAAGTACGAAAACAAACATGACTTGTGTGAAACTTAGCAATCTGTCATTCCCCTTTAAAAATAAAGCACATTCAGAACACCTTCATGAGGCACATACTAATTGAGCTGCTTTCTAACTATGGTGTTATTACCTAGTCTTATCCAACTGGACATCCAAAATGAGACCCATGTCCAAGCGGCAGTCTGATTCTGTAGATTAAGGACAGACCCTGAACTTTGATACTGTGGTGCTGATGAATTATATCCAGACGGGAATGTTCGTCAACTTTATGATGGAATATCAATAAGAGATAATGTTTTTCTTCCCCTAGCTCTAACATAAAAATAATATAGCAATTTAAAGTTAATCCCAGGTGACCCTTCTTATGATGACATGACTATAGATTTCCCTTCTCTTAAAGATTTTGTCAAAGACTGGCAAGAAGGAATGTGAGGCCTTCCTTTTTTTAGGACCTTTTAAGGTGCTGAAAATCTTGTTTCTCCTCCACTGGCCCAGGCCTGACTTGCCTTGGGGAGCTCAAAGCTGTAGGGCCTGTTTAGCTGCTGCTACTTACATGTGCCGACCAACGTTTGTATCCCAGTTGCTTATGTGTCAGAACTTTTTAGTTGAGAAAGCACCTTTGAAAAATTAGTCCTATCTGTTCCTGGAGGGATTCATATTTAAAATTACTGTTTATTACTCCTTCCTCTGTATTCTGTTCTCTCTTGCTTCTTCCTTGCCATGATGCTCATTCATTTATTCATAAAGAAACACTGGACATTTCATGTCAAATACTATATTGGATCAGAGGGGTAGATTACTTATCATCTAAGAGCTTACTGCCCAATATCATTTTGGGATATAAGGCCTTTGCAAACTTGGGTCCTTATGATCTCTGACCATATACTTATACTTTCACTGCTTAGATTTTTGACTCTTAGCTTTACTTAAATTGATTCCTAAATTCTGTTAGGACTCTGTCAAAGTCAACTAGCTGAAGCTGCTTTTAGCCATTAGTTAATAGATATGACCACTTAATAATAGTTTTCTTTCATTTTGCTAGTGTCTCTTTTTCAACCAGAAATTCAAAATTAGAGTCATATTTTTGCAGCTTTAAGCTCTCTGGTAGTCAGGTTCTAGTATTGTTTGGTTACTGCATTAGGGGGTAAACCTAAATTTTATTTAGATTGCCAAATCTGACTCCTTCCTTTTCTAAACTTTATTAAAATTCTCTGATAAGGCTTCTTGCTTTCATTCCCCTTCTTTCTTCTTAGTTACCAATATGGGAGACAAAATATTTATATCCCCTTTGAAACCTATGGAATGAATAGTAGAGATATTATAAGCTTCCATAGTTGAGGATGGAGAAATTACTTAAGGTTATTATTGCAGTTAAACCAAAGGAGAGGAAGATATTAGGAAAAGATCATTGTAAGGAGCCAGAAGTGTCTATTTATGCCAAAGAACAATTTTGGGTAAACAAAACCTGTTGAAATTTGGCTTTGAGAGTACTTTTGAAAAATACCTTTGCTCTTCCCTCAAACTTGGTGGCTTAAAAAGAAAACCATTTTATTATATCTTCTAATTCTCTGAGCTGACTGGGTTTGGCTGAATGGTTCTTCTGGTTCACACAAAGTCATCTGAATTGTAGCTACTTGGAGCGGAACTGGGCCAGGGCACCTAAGATGGCATATTTCAATGCTGACAACTAGCTGGTAGCTCAACTGGGACTGTCAGCTGAGGTTGAGGCTGCCTCTACTTTTCCTTCTGACTGCTTGGGCTTTCCCATAGATTTGGTAGCTGGATTTCAAGAGACAGGAAGTGGAAACTGCCAGTCCTTCCTAGGTGGCTCATCTTCCCTTGGTCACACAGTCACAACCCCAACTTTATGTTCAAGGGGACAGAGAAATAGACTCATTTCTCAGTGAAGGTGGTTGCAAAGAATTTGTAGTTTTCTTTAGTCTACTGAGATAAATCTATGTGTAACTAACCAATGTAAAAGCTGATATTTGAAAAAGAGAGAAGGGCCATTAAGAGAGTCTAAGAATTTGAATATTAGGCACCGCATGAATGCATGTCACATAAAGGGGAAATTAGCTTCATGACAATCTCACTCAGACTCAGGAAGAGGTTACCTTAGACCATTGGTTGTCATACTTGAGGATTCATCAGAATTACTGGGAAGGCATGTTAAGACACAGGTTGTTGGGCCTCACCCCCAGTGTTTCTGATTAAGCAGAACTGGGTGGGGTGGGGGAATTTGCATTTCTAACAACCCCCTGTGATGCTGATGCTATTGCTTTTGGGAACCACACTTTTAGTACTACCATCCTAGATTGCAGAAAAAGAAGAAAATAAAAGAACAAGGAAAATATTTTACCTTTAATGGCATTTCTGAAATTCCAGTATAAACTTACATTTCTGATCATAATAAACACATTAATATAGGGCCTTTATTTTTGTCAGGATAGTGCTGCAACATCAACTTACCAAATCTCATTAACATAACACGACAAAGGTTTATCATCTTAATTGAGTCCTGATGTGAGTCAGTAGCTTTCTCTGTATGGCATTATAGTATCTAGAATGCGTGGTCTTGAATGTTACTGAAGCACAGGGGAAGAGGAGTAAGGGGTGAATGATGCACACTGGCTCTTCAGTGCTTCAGCCAAGAAATGACTGTGAGTCCATTGCCCAGAATTAGTCATATGACCTCAACTGCAAAGGAAGCTGGGAAATGGAGGGGAGCACACAGGTAGTTACTAAGCCCTAACTATGTCTGCTAAAGCAGCCAACTAATTTTAATATACCATATTCTGTGACCAGGCATTGGATCAGGCATGTATCCTCAGGATCAATGTACACCTCTGCTTATAATTATCCAAACATTAATGTTGCTACTTTAAGAATATTTATTTTCTTCTGGGAGTCATTTATCATTTTATTCCTAATTTTCTGTGTAGCATTAGACACAGTGCCTAATGACATCACTACCTTAAAAGAAAAATCTGTGGTAAAATCTCTTTTTCTCCTGCTGTGAACAATTTAGTCAAGCCTTGTTATCATGCCATTTTAGTTCTGTTAAAAACTGACTAAATAAGATACCATCTCTTTTTCCTTTTGCTGATTCTGCCAAGCACATAATTCTTTAGGTAATTGTTATAGGGATCACTTATACTACTTGAGTCTAGACAGCTTGTGTCGATTGGCAGCAGATTTATCCAGACTTTAAAACCATCTTGTGGGCATTTTTGAAAACAAAGGAGTGAAATTTATTTTTGATCCCATCCATACAAATCCCACTGTTAACTCAGTATTAGATAAATTTGGTACAGAATATTTGTCAGTGATAAACAAAGCACAAGTTTGGTTTAATTTCTTCATCAGATTCCCTCTTATTCCTGCCTACCTTCATTCGGATTGCCCTTATAGCACCTCCATGAACACTGCTGCTGGTGAGCAGGACTGCCGGCGACGTGGGCTCTTAGGTTATGGGAAAGCAGCTTCTATTTTTCCTCTGCTGATGGGAAGAGCTTATTTGGCAGATAAAACCTTAGGAACATTCTACACACCCTGTCCCAGCAGCTGTGAGGCAAATTTCCATTTTGGTATGTCTCTTAAGTTCTACAGGCTTAATTAGCACCTCTGATATGTTGAAACAATATGATGATGAGATGTTTTCTGTAGAGACATGCTTGGCGAGTAGCAGTCACTGTCTTTGTTTGATAAACTAAAATACTGTATGTCACAATTATTAGAAAGCATAGGAGTTATGTACTTTGATGCCTTAGTTATATGGTTTCTGTTTGTACTTAGACTCTTTATAGGATCGCTCCGCCATGCACACAGAATTATTTAGTAGCTCCAAGACAGCCAGCTGCTTTGAATGAATATGTGACAAGTCATCATCTCTCTTCCCACTGAACAGATGAAGAAACTGAGACAATTGTGTGAACAGTCCAGAGCGTCCTGGTGAGTCAGGGACAGAGTTAGGATAAAAATTCAGTTTATATACTCAAGCCACAGCTTCTTGTGTTACTCAGAAATTAAATTTCTAGAGCCAGAGTCATTTTCTTATTTTAATATTTACTAACACAATGGAAAGAAGTACAGTAATAAAAGCTGGAGGCTATTTAATAAAGCTATCTGATCCACCTCGGAAGTGTAGCAGCATCCCCTACCTGGGATAAATGAAGAAGTGCTCAGGGACCCACAGAAGACCACATAATGTAGTGAAAGGAGCAAGACACTATAGTTAGAAGAAGCAGGCTCCAGTGAGAGCTGTGTGACTTCGGTCATATCATTTAACCTCTCAAATACATCTGAGTCCTCTCATAAAATATGAGGTTTAAAATAGGTCTAAATTTCTATTGCAGAATATCGAAACTGAGGCATCTGTGTTAGAAAGGATCTTCCTTTGGTGAATCTTAATCCAACCCAAGTCCCCATTCTATTCAAGATTTATTTTAAGTGCAATTGCTCGGAGAGATAGTTTCCTTGGCTCTGACTTGGCATCTGGAATCTTCTCACTGTCATCAGGTGTGCTGAAGGGCACATAATGGAATAGGGGGATGAAACTTGGCAATGAGGAGGCTGAGTGTGCACAGCAGGCACAAACTTGTAAGGCCAGGTTCTCTCCAGAACCCTGCTTCCCATTCTTCCCAGACTTGATGCCTGAACTCTCCACCACCTCTTCCTACACACAGCACCTTTCTGATGGTAGAAGAAATCTTTGCGTGGGGAGAGTGTTTGTCAAGGCTATTTTGGTAGCAGCTCTCCATATCCACCCTCACCCCCATGTACTTGGTTGCTTCCCCATGGATTCAGCCTGGGGAAATTTGCTTTTTCAGCTCCTTTCTCTCCTCCCACCCAAGTGAGAACAACTTGGCATCAGCATCATTGAAATATGATGGTGGTTCCTTAATTCTCTGCATGATCCTGTGGCAGAGAGCCTGGCGAGAGTCATCAAGGGCAGAGCATGGGGGTTGGAATCTCTTTGAAAGGCTTTCTCTGTATAGGTCCAGGCTTATTTCTGAATATCACTGACCCAGAGGCCAGTTTCACTTCCTGCAAAAAAAGCACTGAGAGGCTGTGTCAGCAGATCCAGCATTGCATGTCTAGACAAAGAATTGATATTAGCATCATCAGCCAGTATCCAATCTGTTAACTTTTGTGTAAGCATTTGTTGTCTGGCCTCAGGCATTTTTTAGCTTTAAATGAAAACTGTAACTCTAAGATTTGGGCTTAGATCTTCCAGGAGATTCTTTCTAGTGAAGGAATCATAAGATGCCTTATTTAAAGTACAGATATTTTATTGGTTAAAATGAATGTCTCCTCATCTTTTTTGTTTCTTTTTCAGTACAATGGTGACTATATTATAACCATCTTCATTCTATTATGTATTTATTATTTCAAGAAACATTAAGTAGCCACTGGAAACAAGTGCAGGGCATTCTGCTAGACTCTGTTGACAGATAAGTAAGACAACTAAAATCTCTGCACCATCCCCCTAATTCCTCCCTCCTTCTCACCCCCCTCCCGCAGTCTATAGCTTAAAGGGGGAGACTGATCACAAACAAGAGTAACAGGATATTTCTGTCTCAGTTTCGACTGAGGCACCACAGAACAAAGCAGTAGGTGTCAAGTTCTTTGGCTTTCTAAATTGAGGAGCTAAAGTACCTCTGCAGGACCTGCAGAAAGGATACCTCAGAACTGGTTCTGCCAGCCTGAACCCACCATCCACCTCCAGAGCACTGGAGAGAAGGCTTAGAGTTTGTGGAATTCAAGAACTGGTAAGGAGGGTTTCGTTAAGGACAGTTGTTGCTGTGTTGTGTGTTTCTCCCCACCTCAGGGAGGGGCTGTGTGTCCCCTCATTCTAACCTACTTGAGAGGAGTCATCTAGGGAGTCACTCAAAAGAACCATCTGTGTTTTCTGGAGTCTGGAGGCTGACATCTGAAGCATTTTAAGGCAGAGGCAAGGTGGTGTTGGGAATGGCTGGAATTTTCAGAGTTGACTGAGAATTGATTCAGGGAAGACTGGCTCAACTTAAAGGCAACTTAACAAGGAAGGTCATAGAGAGAGGTAAGGTGACTCTTGAAAAAAGATAAGCCTCAGGGATAGGCCTACAGAGTGAAAATGAGAGGAAAATTATAAAGGGACAAACCAGAAAGAGGGTTGCCTAGGAAGGCAGCTGTGGGTTAGGCGTCTGCCATGATGGGAGTCTCTGAAACCCCATAAAAAGTATGTTTGGGAAGCTCCATACCTGCAAAGGCACCTACCTCAGATTACGTTCATATCTGACAAGTTAAATCTGTCTTCCCCTGTCCCCCTCCATCTCCTGCCCCAATCTGGAAGGGCCTAGAATCCACAGGCTTCAAGATGGGAAGAGGTGGAATGAGGAGAAAGCTGATGAGGCTGCCTTCCCCCAACAAGCTTCCAAATTCAGAGCAGATCTCTGAATTGGGAGACTGAAGAAATTGGGTTAAGTTTGGCCTTTTGATATTAAAATAACCCATGAATAGGGACTATTTAATTTGTTTATGACATAGAAGTGACTGGGGTAGCCACGGAATCTGTAGATGATTTCCATCTAGTGACAGGGAAGAATATATGAAGGGAGCTGACTTGAAGGAGCAGAGATAGCAGAGGATAAAATCACTTTTCTTTTGTATCACCCGGATCCTGGTTCTTTTAATAACATAGCTATAACCTGGAAATGACTAAAATACAGAATTATAAAACTGTTTTCATAAATGATAGTGGGGAAGGGTGAAAGTGGTTGAGAGTCTATTTAGATCACTGGACAAGGATGCCCACTTAGAGAATGATAACTATGACTGTGAAGGAGTCAGGCATTCCAGGTGTTTAGAGGACTTGGGGGAAGGAAGTGCCAGCAGGGCTCAGGCAGAGTGGACAGCAGGTGGAGTGGTCACGTGAAGTCACATGATCACGAGGTCATGTGGAGTCATGAGATCCTGATCAGCAGCCTGTAAACACTTAGAAAGCTCCAACCAAGGATATTTTCATTTTCTGTGCAGTCAGTAAGTTAAATGCCATGTCTGCAGACAGGGTAAATGCCTTCTTTACTGGGGTTTAAGCTTAATTGATTGCCTTCAACTTGGAAATATACACTTTGTTACAGTTTATCAAACGGTGAGATCTAAAGGCTGTGAAGAGGAAGAAGCTCTTGCCTTCTGCTCTCAAGCTTCTGATGGACCCAGATTACATTCTCTTTTCTGAGAATTACCACAACAGGCAGCTTCTCCTAGGACTGATGGCCTTTTATGGAGCTGTGTAAAGACATGGAGCTCCCTTCACATTCCCTGCGGGAGGGGAAACCTCTTAACTTGTACTAGGGCTCTGTGAGTGTGGAAGTCTTAGAATGACTACTTGTGATAAGTGCACCATCCAAAATAATAGAAGTAAGATGCCAATAACTCCATCAATAGGGGCAGCTATAACTCCTTGCATGTATACAATGATTAGAAAAAATGGTTTGGCTTTGTTGGCATAAGTTTGTTCATTCGGGAAATGAAAAGAGCAGAAAGATGAACTGGTGGCCTGCCTGGTGAAGCCCCGGGGAGAGTATCTACAGGAACGTGGGCTCATCCATTTAACGCTTAGATCCTGGGCAGACAGTGACCTCAGCAACTCCTGTGTGGGTGGCACTCTCCCAACCTCACTGGGGTTCCAGCTGGCACTCAGTCTCCACCAGGAGATGGAGCATTTCTGGCAGGGAGCAATGCAGCATGGACTGTGGGGGTTCCCGGGAGATGAGAACTGACAGCCCCTGCTTTCAAGGAATTTTCTGGTTGGAGGACAGAATCTGTATCACAGACAGCCTAGCTGGCAGTTACATGTACAGAGCCAACCCAAGCAGGGGAAGCTAGAGGTGAAATATGCTTCCTGAGGAAACCAAGAAAAGTGCAGTAGAAATTACCAGCGGTTTCCGTGACTCTAATCTTTCCGTGTTTAAGTTTAGCTATTCACAAATGCTGCAGAGAGACAATGCAAGTGCAGACAGTGTATAAGAAATCAGCTGTTTTCACTTTTAAAGGCTATTTTGTAAGTAGAGGAGACACTTCTGAATTTAGGAGGAAAGACATAATACAGAATCTTTCCTCTTATCCCATTGGTTGTACAAGGTAATTAACTTTTTCACAACGATGCCTCTTAGAGAGGAGCACCTGCTCAAATAGGCAGCCTGGTATATAGAAAGTTCTCAATATAGATATTTAAAAATCAAAGTTGAGGAGAGGAGGGATCCAAAACTTTAAGTTTAATTTAAAAATGTGAATTTATTTTGTAATTAGTTTGCCTTGCTCGTATTATATATGAAAATCAGACCTTAGGATATGCTCTTTGATACTCTTTAATTCACAAACACAGTGTTTCAAAAATCTGTTTCAGGTTGGTATTATGGACATTTGATGTATTTTTTTCCCTTGGTACCACATTTTAATAAAAATAGCATAAGCATGTGAGTCTAACAAATGTATATTTGAATACTTAGGTGTGGATTTTTCCCTAGATTCCTACTCTGTAGGATCCACTCTGACCCTCTTGCAACCATAACCCTTCTCCCAGAGAGACAACTTGAAGTGGTCAAGAACACCTGCCTACTTGACACATCCTCAGAAAAGACTATGGAATTCCCATGCAGGCAACTTGAAACACACTCTCAGAGCCTGCTGGGGCCTGGCTGGCTGGGACGCCTACCCTCGCAGTGCAGCTGAGGTCTGCTCGGAGAGGGTGGGAGGTGGGAGAAAGGGAACTGCCCTTTGAACTCTTGGTATTAGGTCCTGGAAATGTCAAGAGCTCAGTCCCTCACATCTCACTCTGGGTCATACTGCTTGCGAGGAACTTGACCTTTATGAAGCTCATTTCCCTTCTTTGAAAATGTGTAGGAGGATTCCTATCTTACAAATTTTAAGGGTTCAATTAGATTATTATATAAACATAATTGTATGAAAACACAGTAAACAGTAGCACTGCTGTCAATCATGGCTAGTTTTAGGAAGCTGAGAACATCTATAAAAGCTACCATATAAATGAAAGCATCACTAATTATACTATTAACACAATAGCACTTTGGGTTTATAGTCTCTTATCTGAAACCATGTTTTCAAAATTCAGAAATTTTTGTGTTTTTGTGATATGTACCTAAATCTGAAACATTTGAGATAGTACCATATTATCAACTACCTTAATATCTCCATTGAAAAACCTATTGAATTAATTTTATAAGTAAAGACAGTAAGTAGCCTCATGTCTACTCAGGTCCATTAAAAAAAACTTTCTAAGTTTTAGAATTGCTTTAGATTTACAGGAAGATCACAGAAATAATACAGAGAATTCCCATGTATCTGTACCTAGTTTTTCCTATTGCTGGCATCTTATCTTGGTTTGGAACATCTGTCACATTTAACCCACCCGTATTGACAGTAATTCTTATTATTCACTAATGTCTATACTTTTTCACACTTCCTTAATTTTTACCCCGTGTTCTTTTTATGTTCAAGGTTCCCATCCAGGGCAACCCCTACATGTAGTCATCACATCTCTGGAAGTTCCTCTTGGTTATGATAGGCTCTCAAACATTGTTTGGTTTTGGTGGCCTTGACAATTTGAATTGACATGACAATGGTCATGTATTTTGTAGAATGCCTTCTGCTGGGATTGGTCTTATATTTTCTCATGATTAGATGGGGTTATGGCTTTTATAGGAAGAAAACCAGAGATAAAGTGCCATTCTTATCCCATTGGAAGGTACCTAACTCTCTCGATGACTTGTCACTATTGATGTTGACCTTGATCCCCTGACTGAGGTGAATATATTTATATTCCCCCATATAAAATTGTCAGAGTTCTGCAATATAGATTTACTTTTTTTCTCCCCTCTTCACACCTTCTACTTTTTGGAAGAAAGTGATTAGGCACAGCCTGCAGTGAAGGAGTGGGGAGTTCCACTCCATCTTCTAGAGAATGAGTTGTCTAGATATATTATTTGGAATTCTGCATGAGAGATTAATCTCTTCTCCCCCAGAGGTCAAGTTTTGCTGCCAAATAGGTTAAGAAAACATTGTTTGTTTACCTTTTTAAGTTTTGGTATTGTGGATAAAGGATTATCACCCAGAATCAGCATTATTCAAATATTTTACTCACTGCACCCCAATGATGCCAGAAGAGAATGAGTGCCCCTTCCTTGTCAGGAGAGAAAATGACTAGGAGGGACAGGTAATGGCAGCCTGTCTCACAGAGCCCTGGAAGGTCCCAGCCATCACAAATAGCTTGGCTATACATTCCTCAGCAGCATCTGGTTGTTTCCATACCTTCACGACACATTTAGTGTGAAGGAAAATGTTGGGAAATTTGATGATAGTGAAGTTTAGACTTTAAAAATATAAGACAAATTTTGCCTTTCATGTGTTTGTCAGGACCTCTTAAACATACATTTTCACAGAAACTCTTGAATTGTGATTATTCAGGAGAGGTGTGTATGGATGGGAATCTAGGTGGCTCTTGTCCAGAACATGCAGTCACTTTCCACAGTCCCCAGGAGCCTTTTCCACTCTCCTAAATGCTTGCCGCCTCCTGAGAGACCAGCCACCTGCAGGCAGCTGTACATGCCACACTGTCTCAGGATAAGTCTTGTTTCTCCTCAACTTTTCTTTCCTTCCTCCTCTCCCAACTGGGTGAGATCCTCTTAGGATTTTTATTCTTCAACCCTAGCTCCTCTGTGGACTCTATATGTCTTCTGAAACTTACTTCTACCCATTCAAAATATTCCATAATCCCTGTCCTAGAACTTCAGCTGGGCCTTTTTATGTCAGGCACTAGTCCTCTAGGTACAGAGGCCCTTCAAATGGTGGCCTTGCTAAAGGATGTGTGAGGGCACGTGGTATGGGAAGAAGAGTCTTTTGCTATTTGAATGTATAGGGAAAGTAAATATTATTAAATGTTTTTGATATCACATTTGTTGCTGGAGCCTTAGCGAATTAAGCCCTGGCCTTCACTTACTGATTATTGATGTATTATTTACCTCCTCTAAGAGTCTAAGACTTCCCAACTGTGGAGTCACTCAAGGGAGCCTCAACAAGTCATTTGTTTAATTTGGGCAGCAGTGGCCCAGTATTGATCTGTTGATAGTCACACTTAACTCCCAGGCCCATTAGCCCATGTTATTATGGCCATAGGGCTATTTCACCAGATTGTCTGAACTCTGGGCTTCACCAGAGTGTTAAAAACTGACAGAAAGGTAGTGAAGTTGTTTTTTTTACTTCAGTCTTCAAAGGAGCACAGGTCAGGATATTTGCCTTCTATTGATTTCACTTGATCTCTCTCCAGCTGTGTCTCTGCTGGCACGCATCAATTCGGTGTACCACGGGTGATCCTCTCTCTTCCACCTAATTTAGAGGACTAATATAGATATCTTTAAAATGGTACAAACTTCTGAGGAAAAACAAGTTATATGTAATTTAGATGATGAATAATCTTCAAATAACTCCCTGAATTTGAGCTCCAATTAGGGAGAAATAATTAAGCCTGTTGGCACTGAAGAAATAAAATATTTCCAGCTACTCTCTGATCTTGTTCATGTCTTTTTTTCAAAGTCCAGAAATTAAAAATAATGATGCACTAGAAAATAAGTTTATTATTCACCATCTGGTTATGCTACTTGATGAATTGACTGGAGTTTCTCAGAGACCTGCTTTTCAAAGCCCCCCTGGAGGGTACAATCCCCTCAAGCCCAGTTTCCTTGGCATCATTTAACTGTCTGTCACTAGCTTAATTGCCTATAGCAAAGGCCTAAACGTTTTTTTTTTTGTTTGTTTGTTTGCTTTTTTTTTTGTCAAACCCTTCTATAGCTAACATTATTTGACTGCTTAAGTTGTTTTATACATTTTCTGTAAAAATAATATGTATGTTTTAAAACTTGCTTATGCAGTTCATTTGGAAATTTTCCATGTACTTCCTTATGAAAAATAGTCCATTGTATCTTGAATTGTTTTTTTATTTCGTCTTTTATTTTTTTTTTAAAGTTTTGATTTCCCACTAGTTTATATAACTGTCATTTCAATTATTTTTATATAGTTATTGTGATTTATATTTTCATTGGTTTCTGATTTTTCTTTCCCTTCCTAATAGGTTAATAAAACTGTTAAGGTCAAGAGTTAAAAATTATTCTCCATTTACAACTCTATTACAGCCTTTTGCTTAACTGGTTTTTTGGGCCTGCAGTCTTGAATAACCTGGAGTCTTGTCTGGTTGTTCTCAATCTGTGTTATCAGCAGTAAGCCACTTAACTTCCACAGGGTCCTGTCATATCATCTATAGGAAGGGCTTGTACTAGATGATTCCTCTAGCTTTATAATTTGAATGATAAGATTTGACTTGGCAAATATCCCAAAAAGATATTTTCTGAGTTTGAGAAGTTTGTCACCGTGGATGTCATGAATTTAGAAGAAGCTTGTTTGAAAACTCTCTAAGACTAATGATCCTCACTGACTAGAGATTTGGTGTCCTAAGCCATATTTCTGCTGCTTGACTCAGGGTCAGGGTTGCCCCTGGGAAAGGCCACACCCCTCGTATAGCAGCCCCAGGCATGTGACCGAGGGGACCATGAAACTGTCAACAAGGACATCACCACTACACATAATTATTTCTCCCTAATTGGAGCTCAACTGTGAGCTGAACTCACTAATTTTCAGCCCTATACCCCAGCGATTGACTTCCTCACTTTTCCTATTTGCATTTTTCTTCAAAATTCTTATTTTATTTTCTGAGCCTTTGTGTGCAAACTGCAGTGTTCACAAAAGCAGTTGCATAAAAATTACAATCAAAATGTCACATCCTATAAACATACCATAAGCTGATTATTTTAAATGTTTTCTTTACTCAAATAGATGGATTTAGGACATGACAGTAATAATAAACATTTGGAGAACAGATTTTGATCAAGGAAGTCTCCCATTGGTTCCATATATTATCTTTACTTTGGTTTTCCCAGGGTAAAAATTGCACAAAAGAAACAAACCATAGCTCTCGAAATATAATACCACTTGAAAAAAAAAAAAAGCAACAACCTCAAGACAAAACTGGCCTAACAATGCAAACTACAACTTAATAAGATCCGACCACACCTAGGCAACCACCCATAGCCAATCTATATCCTGGAAAGACTTATGACTAAGCAAAAGGAGGAGAGACGATAAAAAGAGTCAGTCATGAATTTTTAATTTGTAAGCACAGACTGATCCAGGGAAGATTTAGAGCAAATTTTATTCCAGTGCTTTTTATTGTGTTTTATCATATGATCTGTGTCTGTCAGCAACAGCCTTTGATTGTTTCTTTAGTCAGTCTGAACAGCTAGGTGGATCCTTGTTTAACCAGTTTTTAATAACTGCATCTTTATGCCACCCTCACCATTCTTTCATTTGCTTTCAGAACAAGAGATCTTTACTCACAAAATATTGTATTTAAAGATCTGTAATAATATGATTAAGGGGGGGGTCGTGGGCAGTAATTATACAGGAAATGAAAAATTAAGAATGTTATATTTCTGACCCAAGCAAGGACCATAAATTACAGTTCTACCATAGCTTTTCACTCTCTTTCCCATGGGGCTGTTGTTATAATAACACTGGTAACAGGTTATTTCACATTTTGAGTCAAAGTTGCTTTATATTTGTCATAGATAGATAGAAAATGTGAATTATGCTAAGCATTAGTATTTATTATGAAAGCAAATATAGGTACTGCAGTTAAACAAAAGGGGAGATTCATTCTGAGAAACTGATAAATGTGTATTTTGTGGAAATGAAGAAGATAATAACGCCTTTAGTAAGAAGTATGTAGACTAAATACTAGTTGTTTTTGTTTCCTGCCTCAATTTTTGTGTTAAAAGTTAGGCAAAATAACTTGATCTTGTGATCCTTAGTTATTTAAGCTAATTGTGTTGTTCTCCAGGTGCGCTCAAACTGTGAAAAGGCAAAAGTCTAGATTTTTAAATTTTAGAAAACCTCTAAATTTTTTCTGAAGAAAAATTTTAATCATGAAATTCCAGTGAGAGGAATATCCTCTATTATCATTAAAAAATACCAGTGAAATCCCCAGAGCATTTCAGGACTATATACAGAGAGAGGCTGTGGACCATGCTTATTGTTTACAGTTTGGGTATTTGGTAAACTCTCTGAGTCAGCAGACTCTCTTCTGTGCCTGGATCCCTCCATAACTGCCTTACCTGAGAAGGTCAGTGTGGGGAGAGCTAGCTCACCTGTGGGGATAGTAGCTGGTTCTCCTTAAAATGTTATTTTCCTCCCATTAACTTGTCCTTATTAGATTATTAAAATCCCTATCTATGTGTGTATGTGTGTGTGAGACTTACTCCATTGATAAAAAATACTGAGTGCGTTTATGTACAAAATAAGGAGTGGATAGAAAATAGAAAAATAAATATCATTGCTTTTCTTCACAGAGATTATGTGGGGAATAAGACACATTCACATATAAAATAGAAAGTGTCACCTGTCTAAAAGGGAAAGAGGTGAAGGACCCTTTCCTTTGGGTTAAAATGAAATTGGATTCTGGGTGCAACTTTTATCTTGGTTCCAGTCTGGATAATTGGTCAGGCTCGCCCATCATCTCCTATCATTTAGAAAAATCTGTAATATTAGAACCAACGAGGAGGTAGATTTGCTGAGGAGACATTGCAAGATAAGGTCAGGAAAATGGTTGATTGTCAATAATCCATCTGGAAACCTTTATTGATGGGGATACAGAAGCCAGTAAGACAGACATGGTCTCTGCCATCCAACATTCTGGAAGTTGTTTTACTGATGAGTATGATCAACCAGAGTGCAGAACGAGAGTATACAGAGAGAATACATGGGAAAAAAAACAACAACACCCTAACTTTATCTGGCTATAGTTATGTCTTAGGTTGGACAAGAATGTGATTAATGCCATAAGCCTGGATCTAATATTTGCCTTCTTTCTCTTTTTGCACTGTCTGTGAATTAGGCAAAGGTACCAGGAATTGTACTGGCAAACAGA
Organism: Scalopus aquaticus; assembly: GCA_004024925.1. NCBI lineage: Eukaryota > Metazoa > Chordata > Mammalia > Eulipotyphla > Talpidae > Scalopus > Scalopus aquaticus. Next base: position 39,395 of record PVIJ01008345.1, read on the forward strand.
ATCTGGAATCGTTCAGCACCTGTCAGGGGGAGGGCTGAGGGAGACAGAGGACTTCTTAGTGGGCAGCCTGGGTAGTGGGCTGAGACACGTATGGAATTCTGGGAAGAAATATATACATGATTCTGTACTGAGGAAGCTTCTGTTGAGTAGTTACATTTATAAACATTTTGATTTTGAAAAGATTAGAAGTGACTGAGAAGAAAGTGAAGCAAATGAGTCATAAGAGATGAGGAGAAAGCAGCCTTGAATCTGCCAACTCACAAATTTCCTCAACCTTGTTTCTCACTAACTAAAGAGACAGTATATTTGGATTGGTGATAAGAGAAGACAAATGGGCTGGAGAAGGAAGATAAGACAAATAGCTCAGACAAAGCTGAGTTGAGTGCCCTTTTCACTAGGAAAGATGTATGTGTGGAGAGTGGTAAAGATGGCGTGAGGGCAGATATTAAACTGAGAAAGTCTATGTGGAATTGTACTTACAACTTTAAAAAATTACACAATGTAAGAATCAGTTTAAATTTATGTTTTCAGTGCTGTCTCATCTGCCCTCCCTTCCTTCTTCCTCTTCCCACCCCTCTCCTTTTTCTTTCTTCAGGTACTGATTAGGATTTATAATCACTTCTTTTTTTTTCCTGCTGAATAACTTTTCATCTACCCAGTGCTGTGCTGGGAAAGAAAAATATGCATATGTGCATGTGGGTTTATTATATTTATTATAAACTTTTCTGATGTAAAAGATGTATAGCACACAATATATACAATTCCCCTTGTTGTAAATTTCTTATAATCAATTGATTCTCATAGACTACTTTCATTGAATTTTGCTGTAGCCATCCTGTGCTTGCAATTGATTCAAGAGTACAATTCTGACTTGAATTTTTGTTGTATTTTCATTTAAGTGAACAAGTAAAGCAAAGGTGAATCAATAAACTTCATTGGTGAGAACTTCATTCACCAGTGAACTTCACCAGTTCAGTGTGAATGGTTTTCTTACTGAACTCGCTCATAATTTTTGAATGTTAGGTGAATATTTTCTGACTTTTCTCCAGTTATTCACAATATTATAGCTATAAAGAGAACACTTGTAAGTTTAAATTTTTAATATGCATTATTAACATTATTTTACTTTCATTATTCACTAGTGACATTTTTGTTACATTTTAAAAGATAGAAAATTAACAAAATATTAAATCAGCCTTTACTTGTATTTGACAATTTCCGTGGTGTAAATACTTCCAGCACCATATCATTTAATCTCTGGTGGGGAAGAAGTGGGCAACAACGTCCCATTACACACAGTATTTTCTCCCTTTCAGATGCAGCAGAGGTAGATGACCTCTTAAGAGCGTAATAATAGTGAATGTAGTGAAATATTAGGAAATGATGAGTTTTGAGTATTTATGGGCTTCATTTTAGAAAAAGTATTACCTTTATTTTTAATATAATGAATATAATGAATTTAGTTAAAAGTTTCCATCAGTTAATATTTTTTTAAAGATTTATTTCATGTATGCATACAAGAGCTGGGGTGTAGTCCAGAGGTACGGGGATGGGGGGTCTAAAAAGATTCACTACTGACACAGTAGGGAGCAGAACAGGCAGCTCTACTGAAATATACTGCTGAGGGGAGCAGCAGGTGATACAGGAGAGGTCCGTTGTGCCATGGGGGTTAGCTCTTTGGCTATAGATTCTATCATTTTAACAATGGCAGCATTTAACAAATGATTTACCAAATTCATGGAAATTTAACAACCAGCTCTCTTGGGCCAGAATGCTTCAGCACAGTGGTGCATCTGCCCATCCTGACAGCAGCCCATGTCCTCCATTCTGTCCTGACTTCTGTGTCCTAGGATAATTCTGTTCTGATAGGCCATCCGGGACAACCAAAGCAAATGCTTGCTTCAGTGCAAGCCATTTCTCGTAGATTGGAAAACTTCTGAGTTATCATTGTGTTTTAAAATGATCGACTATATAAATATTTTTATTTGGAAAACACTTGGAGAAAAACAGCTATTGAATATTTACATCTAGACTGCATCATTGGAGAGAAACATTGGCAATCATGGGGTTGATTTGAATAATGTAGACAGGAAGCTGGGCCATACATAGCCCAGACTTCTTATTCTCATTCATGAATGCAGATTTCCAAGAAAGTAACAGACATAATTATAGGCTTTGTAAAAGTAGTATAGGCCATTGGGATTATTGAACATAACATTCTAGATTACTCATTAGTGATCTCAAATATACATGGTGCGTGTTTGTCTAAAGTGTGAATCCCAAACTCAAAGCTGGGCTGTGGTAGCAAGTTTCATAGGAAGTGAAACTCCCACCACCAATTCAATACCCTTCCCTCTCAGTTTATGAAGAGATGAATATCTTTTCACACACAAAAAAGGCCAGCTGTTACTTCTAGTGTTTGATGTATCTGGAAAAGTCCCAGGACTAAGGAAGAAATGGCTTTTGTGCATGTCTTAAATATTTCAGGATAAAGTAAAATATGCTTTCTAGTAATAATTCACAGCCATATATTTGCGAGTGTTCTAAGTTGCAAACAACAAATCCCTTTCTAGTTAGTTTAAGTAAAACAGGAATTTATTATAAGATATTGTATAGTCATAAGCTGTCTAGGAGAGCCAGAGAATCAGGGTTAGAGGCCATGCATTCAGAACGTGCAATTATGCCCCCCTACAGGACCCTATTGATTGCTCCAGCAAAACCCTTACTGCCACCATTGCCAGATGCAGACACTGTAACTTCTACTGCTGATTCTGATCAATGGATACCAGAATGGTTACCAAGGCTGCCCCCACATGTTATGCCACTATGTTCAGCAGAAGATGGATTGTTCTTATTGATGAATCCACAGTGTTCTCTTACAAGTCTTAGGTGTGTGTGTGTCTCTTATTGGTAGGTCTAACATTATCTGTGCTCTAGATACCGACTGGCTGGGAGAGTGAGTTTCTGGCTTCTGCTTTGTGGAAGTGCAACCACAAACCTTGAGAACCTTCATACACAGGATGAATGGTCACAAAAGTTACAGATTTATTGTGCCAGAACTGAAAAGAGTAAGCTGTTAAAGTAGATATAATAGCCATCTAAAGGTACAGGGCTTTCATGCTCTCTTATTTGCACTTATTGGGTTTCACAAGGCTCTAGGATATGGTCCTCATGAATGTTAAAGGTTTTCAGCACTATGATTGCTCATGTAATAGGGACAATTTATAAAAAGCACAGAAAACATTGGGATACTGGTGTCTATTTGGAATTTAACTGCAACTCAGAAGTTTAGTATTTGCAGAAAAATAGATAATACATTAGCCCAGTTGGAGTACCCTCAAATATTAATATCAGATATTCTGAAAATGTGTCTGAAATTGATATTGTGACAGCATCTAGAAGATATTGGTAACTATTTGGTATATGGAATAGTAATATGTATTGTGTGCAGGTTTTGCAATATGAAAGGGGTTTTATAAAAGTTGTTCAATTGAACAACAAAGACTGTTAAGTAAAATACAATTTTCATTGTTAACAATTTAGGAATCTAAGTCTCAAAGAGGTGAACCTTTTACTTTCTTTAAGTCATAAACCTTTAAATGACTCATGGGTCTCAAACCAGATTTTTAACTCTCAATTTCAGGAAGATAGCTGCTCCAGGGAAGTGGTTAAAGGTCCTCTGTCAAGCATAACACTGAGAAAACTCTGCAGAGGGATTTTGAGGTTTTTGGGACTTTCTTAGCTTCCCAAATTTACAAGTTTTCTCACTAAGCATTTGATTCTATTCCACTAAGAGAATTACAGTTTGGATTCCTCTGGGACCATACACTGCTGGGTTACAATTCTGCTATGAGGAATAGCCTCCAGATTGCACAAACTTTTAAGCAATGAATTCACAGGTATCTGTTAAGTAGCTGTGAGCAAGGTCCTGTGTTGGATGTTTGCAAACACTCTTTCACCCTTGCATGCATGAGAACAGATTGTTCTTCCTCTTGCTTATGAGGGGATGGGAAGCCAAGTCAAGATCATCTGTCTGGCAAGTCTACCACTAGTGGAATTATGGAGGTCAATATTTGAACATAGATTAGAATTCTAGTTTGGTGAGTTTCTTCCTCTAATTATAGTTAGTAATTTAATATTGGGATTTTCTTGGGGTTTAATTTGTTTAAAGATTTTTAGAAATAATATAATCTCTTTCTCTTTTGACTCTCTGTCACCCTACCTCCTTCTTTGTATAGTTGCTGGCTAATGATTTAGTATCTTTTAATCTTTTTATTTTAACTAATGATAATGCATAAAACTGTGCTTTCAGAATGTTGCTATAGAGTTAATGGGATCCGACCGTGTATAAACCCTGTAACTACTCTGTCAAATAGGGCATACAGCATGGTAACATTTCACCAAGGCATGTATTTAAATATTTTCGATCTTCAATAAATTAAAAAACTTCTGTTCAATTCATTTCAGATTTACTTAGGCTAATTGATATGAATGGTTTTCTATCAAGTCAATAGGAAGGCAACACATTTTTGATGGGACTTTTCAATATACCTGAAATTATATTTAGCTTCAGATAACTCTTATTATGTGTCAAACTAGAAGAAAACCAACGTAAACTGTTAAAATTGAAAAGACAGATTTTCCTCACTTTTATTATTAATACCCTAATAGTAATAGAAAAAGAAGTATAAGTCTATTCTAACATCTCTCACTTGAGTGAATGAAGTCAGCACAAAGCACAATAGCTTCTCATTGGTCTGCACTATCCAGTTAATGAGAACAACCACAAAACATTCAGAACATTGAATCTGGTTAGGAATTCATTAAGATATTCATTCTGGGAACTCTGGGGCCAGCCGAGGCTCAACTGGGCCCATTTTTCCCAGCCAGGTCTGGGAAGGTATAATCATGAACATACAGTTATGTGTGAATTTTTGGTGACATGCAAGGGTTTCCTGTTCTTTTCTTATTGGGTAGCAAACTACACTATTTGTCCAAGATAGAAATTCCTTTAGTTCTGAGGTTCCTTGTCAGACATTTCCTTAAAAAAAAATTGTTTATTGAGTATCTGCTGAATGCCAGGTACTCATCTAGGTTGCCTGCTTTTATGGAGACAATTACTCAGAGGGGCAAAATCAATCAACACAGAAGTGATTATGACAATCTCAAAGATACACATGTAATGAAGATGATAAGCAATGGGCTAGAAAGTAATTGGGGTAACTTTACAGAGGGGTTATTAGTGATGTCCCATCTGATGGAGACAGTGGTGTTGAGACCAGAATAAGAAACAACTGGCTATGGAACTATCTGTGTTAACATTTCACGCAGACACCATGCTAGTTGATGTTTTAATGGTTACATGGACTAATGCTTCTATTCAATGAGACATGTTAGTTTCCTCACACTGTTGTGATTCTCTTCTAGCACACCCTGATTATTTTATTTTATTTTTAGGCGAGAATGCAGTCCCCCTCTACCACAAATTATGCACTCAGTAAACCTGTGGGGAAGTCACAGGGGTCAGCAAATCACGGGTAAAGGATCAGCCTCACCCTGAGAAAACCACCTTTGTGATCATGGTATTTTCCTTGCCATGTAAGTATTATCCTGATAATTTTTAAAAAGATTTATTGATTTATGCATACAAGAGCTGGGGTGTAGGCCAAAGGTGCAGGGACAAAGTGGGGAGCAGAACAGGCAGATTTACTGAAATACACTGCTGTGGGGAGCAGCAGGTGAGACAGGAGGGGTCTGCTGAGCCATGTGGGAAGCTCCCTGGCTGGGATCAAACTCACGTGGCAGTGGCTGGCAGTGGCTATTGCTTGATAGCACTGAGACTTTAACCCCTGCACCACCAGGGCGGCCTCACTCAGGACATTTTTATGAAGCGCCTCCTTTGTGCCATGCGTTGTGTTAGGCACTGGGGATCCATCAGTGAGTGAACAATCAGAAGTTTCAGTTCATTCTAGGGGAGGGAAAGGGCAGATAATAACCGTAAGAAATTCTTAATTAATAAGATGCCAAGATTTTAGGATTTTTATGCTTGATGCAGTATGGAAACCATTTTTCAGCAGGGAACATTCAAGAGATCAGAGGTTAACAATAAAGAATATATATATATATATTTTTTTTTTTTCACACACACATATTGATAATGGCACTTGAGATTTTGGCATACTTTTCACTTTTCTGAGTGAAATTAAACTAACATTTTTCAGAACCAAGAACTGACTTTTGTCCTCCACCTGTTTTGATCAGGTGTGCTTCATAATCCTGAATCTCAGGTTCTCAATAGTAAATATAATTAATTAGAAAGAGACTGATAGAATGGTAGAAACATTACTATTAATACCCTAAAGTTATTAGGAACTCAATGAAATTATATTGTTTTGTAAAGATTCTTTAGTAATGTGCCTTTAAGCTTAAGGCTACAGCCTGTAAACTCTTTGCCATAGAACTTTTCAGAAATTGCACTGAATTTGAGGACTATGTTATTACAATACTTACCAATTCAAGGGAACTTTTCATTTCCCAGTGTATTTGCCTAATAGTAATTGAGTTGGTCAGAAATGTGAATGGAACGTAAAAAGTAAAGTTTTATAGTTAAGTAAATTTTTGATGATTATTACAGTAGAGAGAGTGAAATTATATTTAGTTTAAAAAGCAAAACAAAACCCTACACCCTACCAGCAGGATAGATTCTACTGAACCACCAACAGATTGCTCTAAAGATAAATTCCAAATTACCATCAACTTCCTATTCTGGGAGAGAAGAAAAGTATCCAAGCTTAAGCTTCTGTTTCTTTAAAACAAAATGTGATTTGGTTAACAAAGTGGCACTTTTGATTATATGTTGTGGCCACACTAAGTCCCTGAAGTCCAGGAGATTATTACACTCTGGTCTTTTGTGCAGGAACCAATCCAGAAGCAAATTGTTGCCGATAGTAACTGACAGCGTGAATTACTGCACGCGCAAGCCTGTGCCAGCACCACCGGTATGATGTCACTTTTGCTCAGATGGGAAGCTAAATTTGTGTATGTGCTAGAACCAGCCTCCCCAATTCAAGGAACAGTAAGGTCTTTCACTGGCTGTTTGAAAATAGCCAGCACCTTTGAAATGAATCACCATGGCATCTCGTCAGCTCACCCTGATAAAACTGGAAAAGATTTTTCTTTACTGAATTTCTGACCTTAATCATGTAAAGCCCTTTAGAAAAAGGAGAAACTGACTCATCTATTTATTTGTTATATGAAAACCAGATAAGTCAGTGAATGTGAAGGACAACATTAATTTCTCTTCAGCAAGCTGACCTGCCTCTGGCTCTGCCAGTCGTTATGGTCCATTTGGAGACATTCTGCTGCTGATAATTGCCATGTGGATTCATAATAACCTTTAGAAATGCTCCTCTAATTTGGAATGAATAAGAACATTGAAAGATGAATATATTCTTCATTAGAAATGCTCAGTTGGACTACAATATAGATGATGGGAAATGCTCTAAAACTTAATTTATATTTGTGTATACCCATATAGCCAAGATGACTCAAATATGACTCAAAGATGAGAAAGGCTCATCCCAAATATACATGCCTGGAAAGAAGTCAGGAGCTGGAAACAACCTTCCAAAGGATGAAATCATAGGCCCAATATCCACAACCCAAGATCAGTAAAAGATTTCATCTTTTACTTCCGTCAGTTACAAAGCCCTCCTAAGTAGTACCAAAATCGTGTCGGGGTAAACAAACTTATGATTCAATGTCTTTGCCCATTATCAGCAATATAATCTATTTTTGGGAAAACATAGACCTTCTGAGTCTCAAACTTTGTTCTTGGCACATCAGGAGTCTCCAGATCGTCTTTAAGGACATATTTATTTTTAATTCTTAAATCTACACGTGATTTCCATTAATGTTAGAATCTTAAAACAGTTTATTTCCTGTATTTATTTACCTTTGAAAGTACTCAGTTCTTCTGAAACAATAGTCCCTTTGAAAGTAGATGCCATTAAAATTGAGGGAGAAGAGACTTTCTTCAATATGTTTTTTTTCCTTTTTCTAGAAGGGATGATGGACTACAGCCTTTGCAATATATTTTTTTCCAAGTTAGCACTGCTCTAATGAGCAAGAGGCAAAAATGGGAGAATGTTGTTTGTCAGGGAGAGTGTGGGCAATATTTGAGGGACCCCTAACAGGGAGGATTTTAGGATGGACAGTCTTCCTTGTCTGGGGAAAGGCAGGAGTGGAGATTGACAACCCTAGCTTGGTAACAGGAGATACACAGTGGAATAATAAACATTCACCTCTCAACTTTGATGTCCCATGGGCCTCTCATTCAGCAGATTCAAAATGCAGTCATTGAATTTTCGTGCTTCTCCTCAAATACTCTTGATTTCAATGAAAGTCCATTTCCACCCTGCAAGTAGGTGGAGAAGCCTAGATTCCCTTTTGATCCCTCTCTGCCCTTTGTTCACCACAGCCAGTTCGTCACCAAGTCCATTCCCTTCTAGCTCATTCATCTCTCTCAGATTCTCAAATTCTCTTCTATGTTCTTCATTCTCCAAGTAAGTACACATTTTTCATCTCCCTTAATATCTCCTAACTACCCCAGTCCTGTTTTCTCTAATCTGATCTCTTATACTTTCAAAAATGTACTTCTGATCATCTGATTTTTTTTTTTATTTGTACATACAAGCTGGGGTACAGGCTAGAGGCGTGGGGCAGCGAGAGGGTTCACCAGAGACAGAGTGGAGAGCAGAACAGGCAGATCAGAAATACACTGCTGAGGGGAGCAGCGGGCGAGGCAGGAGAGGTCTGCCGCACCATGTGGGATTCTCCCCGGCCGGGTGTCGAACTCGCGTCGCCGCTGCCGACAGCTCCACAGTGCAGCGCTCAACCGCTGCGCCACCAGGGAGGCCCTGATCATGTATTTTTTTTTTTTCCTTAAAGGGTTCTTCATACCATTCAAGTAAAATTAAATTATAAAGTTCCTTGGATGACATATTGTAACTCAGTCAGCATCTTTTCTTCTTCTGGATAATCCCCACTTGTCTTTCAAATATTGATGTGCCTCAACCCCCAAGGCAATCTTCCTATGAACTTCTCTGGCCCCCATCACAAAATGTTCCCAAAGTACCTCTTTCTGACCACTGTCCAGCATGCATCTTAAGGGGAGGTGCAGTGTTTTAATTTTGTCAACTCAGCATCCAGTAGTGCCTGGCACGTGGCAGGGAAATTAATACAGAGTGTCATCAGAGTCACAGAGAGAAGGTGGAGCTAAACTGGTTCAATCTTAAGGGAGACATATGATAAAGTGGAGAAGGATATTTGCGGCAGAAGGCATGACATGCACAGAGCCTGAGCACTTGCCTTATCTAGTGAACTACAGGTGATTTAGAACAGCTGAAACACAAAAGGTGCCATAAAGAATTTTGTGGTGTGAACCATGTGTGACACATTTGTTATGATGTGTAATGAGCTCCTTTCAAGGGTTGAAAAGTCTTCCTGATGCTTTTCTTGAGGCTTTAGGTATACTTAAGAATGAAGAAATATACAAACAGGACTCTGTAAATATTCTTATACAGTACATTTTCAAGCAAAAATAAATTATAATGCAGTTTAATTCTGTTATTTATGAGAAATGATAGGTTAGAGCCTCATATAATTCATATACTTAGGAATATTTGTTCCTACTCTATTAAAAAGTTGTGAATAAATGTCTTTTAATATTATTGCACATCGCTGGGATTCTATATAGCATCTCCTTGGGAGGTAATTTGTTAGCAGGCAGCCCAGGACTCTCAAACCTTGCACACTTTAAATGGGTTCTGCCATTTGCCACATAAAGACAAAACATATTCTTAGTAAGACCTTTAACAGATAAGAACTTTAATAGAACTAGTGTGCAATAGAAAGAAGAGTAAAAAGAATAATAGTTTCTAATTAAACACCCAAAGTTACCCATCCTCTCATGGTTAAATGTCCAGCCAAAGAGGGTTGGCCCAAGGAGGGCCACTGAGGCCCAAAAGCTTGCTACAGTTCTTCTAGTGGGACCCACAGGAAACAGGCAGAAGGGGCTAGACAATTTGGAAGGGAAGTAGCAAAATCAAAGTACAAGTCAAGATAAAGGCTGTCATTGTCAGCCTCCCCATGAGTGTCTACCAGAAGATGCCTTAGACTTGGGGCAACCTTTTGTGCCTCAGTGGACCTGCTTTGGGCCAACCCTGTTTGTCTGGGCATTAACCCACAAGGGGATGGGTAGCTTCGGTGTTTCATTGGGAAATTATATTCTTTCCCTTTTTCTCTCTCAATTGCACACTAATTCTATTAAAGTTCTTTTCTATTGAAGGTCTAACACATTAAGAGCATGTTTTGTCTTTGTGTTGCAAATGGTAGAACCTCTTTAGAGTGTGCAAAGTTTGGGGGCCTCAGGGTGTCCCTCATTCTGCTGGCTAGCAGAACCAAATTGCCCAAGAAAATGATGGGTTTATTTAAGATATTTTCTATCAATATATGCTAATGTATGTCTATGTATGAAGTTATTATTTAATGCCCTGCTTTTCATTTTCTTTTACCTTTTCTTTTTTGCACCCTTATTGTAGTGGGTTTTTTGCTATCAGATAAGAATGTATGGGGCGTCTCTGAGAACATACACAACAGGAAACTTGTTTGCATTTGTAAGACAATCAACTTTTTATTTTTCCATTCCCTGATAGAATCTCTTAACATCTTCATTTGGCTAAGATTTTCCAGATTAATTTTAGTTCCTTGAGTCAAATTTGTTAGAAAAGTACAACTTTTATTTATCAGAATATTTCTCCCTCTGGATCAGTGCAAAATTTTCCTTTCTGGGATGTGGCCAAATCCCGGAGAGTTTCCTGATTCTGAGTTTCAAGGCCTGCCTTTGTCCTTTGCCTCCTTCCTGAGGTTGCTTTCACCTTCTGAGGTGGGCTTGGGACACATGGCATCAATTGGACTTGAAGAGCCGCGGCTGATCTCCCAAGAAGGTTAGCAAAACTGGCAAGTCAGTGCTTGCTGCTTTTTCCTCATTTCTTTTCATTGAATAACTATATCTCAGACCTTTTTTTCCCTGAAGGAGAAAAGTGAGGTGCAGACAGATAAACCATTACTGATGACTCAGTGGTCAAAGACAAATTAGAAAGAACACAGCTTCCCTGATTCTCGTTCTTGTGTTTTTGTTTTTATTTTTCTCAATATTTTGCTTGTGGTTATTTCTTCAGTAGGGGAATGGGCTCAAGATCATTTTATACTTTATACTTTAAGTGATGTTATGTACAAATAATGGAAAAATGGTCAAATTTGCATTATTTCATTTATAGTTGGTTGCATAAATATGCACAATTAAAATTGAAAAGTTACAGGTTATTATACTTTGCTTATTTTGTTGTATCAACATACCAAGGAAGATTAGAAGTAGCAGTTTCACTTACTGTTTTGTAAACAATCCAAAAACTTCAGTAACATCAGTTTTCAAAACACATTTGTCCCATTGCAGTAAAGTGGATGAGAAAAATAACAAAAACTGTGTTATCTTCTTACTTATAAACACAGCATTTATATAAAATACTCTTTTAAAAAGTGCTATCTATACTTGGTATCTTTAACTTCCTTATTCCTGATAAAACCTTTTGAATTTTTCTCTTTTCCTGATTTGCACTTCTGTGTTTATGCTCTGCCAAACAGCCTTCTGATTTAGAAGTTTCTTCCAAAATTTCTGGGGTGTCTTCTAATTACTCCATTAGTGAACTGTAGAGCACTATTGAGAAGGCAGCTGGTGATTTGAAACTGGGTGGGGAATAATGTCTGGAGGGGGCATGGGCTTTACTTCCAGAACCCTCCCTTGTGTTGGGGGCAGGAAAGGAAGAATGCAGTTTTCTGCTACTTCTCCCTAAGCTCTGGCTATCATCTAGGATTTAATTACAAGAATTACAGGGAGTGTCTAAAGGAAGGCCTTTTATTATGTCGTCTGCTTTGGGAAAGAATGAATTAATCTTAAATCGAGGGTAGGTGAAGTTCTGACCTCATCTAAATAATGGTGGTATAGGCCAGATTTTTGCCATGTAAATATTGGACATAATGTGTGATGTACAAAGGTTGATGGGCAATTTCAATACAATATAGTATTAGTTTATCTGTACAGCTAATATTTATTGAGTATATTCTACAAACCAGGTGTTATTGATGCTGATATTCATAAGTAAATACAATGTAGTCTTCTGCTTGAATATAGTCTATTTTTAAAATATGATGACTCTGGATATGTAATCTTAAGTGAAAGCAGAAGAGTACCTATATTTTAAATGTTTTGATGAAACAAAAATGATATATAACTGGGTGATTATTTGTAGTTAAATACCACTTCCCTGGTTTCTTTAGTGCAACAACAAATTTAATAATTTAAGTAACTTAAAATTAATTTAAATAATTTGAATAGTTTGTATTTTGATAGCAAATTGCACACCTTTTGTCCAAGTGGAAAAATCTCTGGAAAAATAGATCCATTAAATGCTATTAGGAATTTATTTCAGAAAGACTGAAGATTCAAGATCTACAGCAAATATCCTAATTACTATTAATTTTTATTTATGTCTCTGATTTTTTTGTCTCCTTTTATTTTCACCTCCAGCATAGTATCTAGACAAAGAGCTTCTGGACTTGCACTTGAAAACTTGGTTCAAATCCAGGCTTTGCTGCTAGAGGTTGCCTGATTTTGAGAAATTACATTTATCCTGTCTTGGTCTAGTCTCCTCAGTTATAAAAGGATAGGATTATATTGAAGAATAGTTGAGGTTCCTTCCAATTTTAACATTCTCTGGTTCTTTAATCTTCTGGATTTGAGCATAGATACATGGACATGACCATGTGGAGAATGCTATTAAAAATAGAAACAACTGAAAATTTTGGATATCTTTGGAGTTAAGAATGAATTCTAGTCTGTTTATACCACAACACAGACTTCCCTACTCTGCTTGATTCATGCTTTACCAATTCGTATTTTTAAGGAAAATCCTTATGTGTGGGTGAGTGAGGCATTTGGAATAAATGTAGGATTTAGTCATAGAAACTCAGGGCCACCCCACACTAGAGATACTGACATTGTCCTTGGTCAGAGCAGGTACAGCCTAGATAATCTCTCTCAGATTACACTGCAAATCACAGTGCTAGCCTGCAGGCATCCTGTTGACGCAGCTCACTTCTGACATCTCCTTTAGCCTTTCCTGATCCCTTCCTAAATTGGAAGCACTTTCTTCCTTCTTTATGGTCCAGTTCACTTAGTTCATTCTTGTATTAAAATGACCTGCAGACCACTCCCGCCCCACTCTGTAAGTTCCCTCTGAGAACATGTCTGTCTCAGCTGTGTATTTCCCATGGTGGTTTGCACAAAAACCACTCCATCACTTTTGTTGAAATAGTTCAGAAGCTGAGATGACAAGTTAAAAACAACTACCAAAATATTGTTTTTATCTCCTTAATTTCCAAAGAGCTTAATAGAGGTACTGAAATCTGAACTTGATAGTGTCAGTGTGGTGTCCAAGAGTCACATCTCTACTGAGGTAGGGAGATATTGGCAGCTCTGTAAAGCTGAAAACAGATTCTTTCCTGGGGTTTTGGAAGGAGACTCCAAAAGCCTTTGTAGTTACCCAAGGGAAGCCGGTCACCTTTGGTCCGCTGAATCAGTGATCCACTCTCCTACCTGGGGCTGTCTACAGTCTCTTGTAGAGCCCGGCCATGGGTGATACTGTTTCATTCTATTATTGGTTACTACACACACACACACACACACACATACAAACACACACACACACACACACACACACACACACACAATCTGAAGAGGCAATAAGACACTAAATAAAAAATCACCTAGTATAGAAAGATTTAGATTACATAAAATATAGTGTTCTCTATCCTTTTTGCAAATCTTATTTTTCTCAATTATAATCACTTTTCACTTTTTAAATGATTTCTTCTATAAGCACAATAGTGTTTGAACGGCTGCTTCTTGATTAATCAACTTTAGTATTTACGAGTTTTTTTTAGTATTTACGAGTATTTACTGTTGTCAATTTAACTTACTGAAATACATTCCACCTTTTCTTTCATCCTTTCAATGTTTCAGTTTACATTATTAATTTTAGTTTTTTCATTGTGATCTTTTTCATGTTTGCAATAAGAGCATTTTTATTTTTTGTCTCCTCAACTTTAAATGAATCTCTTAAATAATACTATGTAAAGTAACGATAATTTTCGGTGACTCAGTGTGATGATTTGTGTTTTTCTACACTTTTACCTTTCAAAAAATAATTTTCCTTTATTTTCTCAGTTCTATTTCTAGAACTTTAATTGGTTGAATATGAACTTTGTGGGTGGCTACTTTGTGACCCTTACATTTGTTCTCACACATCTGTTTCATCTTATTTTTCCATCCTATGTTCTGGCTTCTTTTTTTTTATAATTTTACTGTCCTATGAATTTTATATTTTTGCATTAAAAATTTTTAAGATCTAGTTCTTATTGTGATCTATTTCATTTTATATAGATTCATGTTCCTAGTTTTAACTTACACCATCATTTAAAAACTTATGAATGGTGTAATTAGAATTTTTTTAAAAAAGATTTCTACTGCTCCATGCATTTCCAGTCTTCTCATGGTCCATGACTCTAGTTTTATTTTGACTTTTTTCTTTAATGCTTCCCTCTTTGTCCAGCAGTCCTTGTTTATCAGTTCCTATTTTAAGTTAAATTTTAAGGTTGAATGTTCCTGGCCCTGGTACAGGTCTCTTGGCTCCTGCATAGATCAGTTTCTTTTTTTTAATTGTTATTTTTATTTATGTCTTTTACATTATTGTGTATTCCCCGTAGGTTTCCCACCACCAATTCACCCGTGAACCCTGTGCTCCCTTCTCCCTCTTTCTGAGCCCCAGTCCTCCCCTGTGTCTTGCTGATTGTCGCTCTTGTATTTGGTTCCCCTATATTCCTGTTATAAGTGAGACCATTTGATATTTTTCTTTTTCCTTTTGGCTATTTCTTTTTCCTTTTGGCATGATCCCTTCTAGTTCCATCCATGTTGCTGTGAATTGCATGTGATCAGTTTCTTTCTACAAGTTGCCTCTTCCTCAAATTGAAGCCCCTTTGTATGTAGGGAGGGTTTATTATCTGTAGGATTTGTATAAGAGTGAGCGGGTGAGAGACTGGGAAACCAGAGCTCACACTAGCAGCCTGCAAGTGCTTGAACTGTAACTATCTTGTAGGAGTGAACTCTGGGTTGCCCTTTATTCTGCATGCAGAGGTCCTAGGGTGGGATACATGGATGTGTAAATGTGTATGTAGGGGAAACTAGTGAAGCTGTTTTATTGATGGACTTTCGGTGATCCTGTTTTCACTGTCCTCCACTATACCTGCTCGCTCTGAACTGGGATCCTCTCTAAAGTCCCACTGGAGCTGAGACTTCACACTTCCACTGTTCTGTGCTGTGGTCTTCCATCTTCTGTTTCACCTGTCCATAGATTCTGTCTACTTTCTCTTCCTAAGGATTTGCTGATTCTCTTCTTTCTGTTTTCTTTCCTATTATGGCTTGAGAAGAATGCTACCCTATAAAATGATAAGAAATTTTAACTTATATCTTAGTAGAAGCAGAAAATCTACCATGCCTGTGGCACTTAACTATCTGACCAGGCAATTAGGGCTACCTATATGCCCACACTGCTGTGAGTATTTTACATTCAATCCTTATATTAGAGGGCAGACTGACGGGCACCCCAGGGCTCCCAAAACTGTATACTCCAAATGGGTTCCGCCATCCACAAGATAAGGCCAAAGTGAACTCTTAATGTGAAAGAACTGTAATAGAATAGTGTACATCGAAAATAGAATAAAGGGTAATAGTTTTCCAATAAAGCATCCAAAGTTCCCCATCCCCTCGTGGGCAAATACCTATACAGGACTCGCTGAAAACTTGCCTCAAGTCTAAAGTACCTTCTAGCAGGCACCCATAGAAAAGAGGCAAAAGGGGCCAAGGGGGAAAGTCTGGGACAAAAGGAGCAAAATCAGAGTATAAATCAAGATAATAGCTGCCATTGTCAGCCTCCCCACAGTCTCACCCATGTCTCTTCTGAGGGTCTCTACTCCATTTGTCTCCTTTCATGTTCTCCAAGTCCCTGGGCAAGTTAAAGTTAAGAAGCAAACGAGTCCTTCTTCCTCTCATCTCAGCCCCATGTGCCTCCTCCAAGTCCTCTTCTTTGTGTCTCCTTCTAACTTTTGTCCCCACTCAGCTCCACACTATATTGGGTGGGACAGGGAACCTGGAATCTCCCCTTTTTATGGTGACTACCACTGTTACACTTACAGTAACAATATAAATGGAGTACTGGAATTACCCCCATGTGGAACATGAAGAAACTGAGGCACAGAAAAATTAAGTAGCTTGCTCAGGAGCACACAACTCATGAGTGAAAAAGCCACATTTCAAATTTTATCAATAAAGACTGGATGCTTAACCTTTATGCTGTATTGCCTCTTGTAAGCATGTCATTAAAAATAATAGTAAGAAGAAAAAAAGGCCCATAAGAATAGATTAAAGGTGGTACATCAAATAATAGCTGATGAAATATTTTCTTTAAAAAATAAAACCACTTTCAAGAAAAGAGCTAGAAAGGGAATATAGGTCCATGGTGATGTGGAGCGCTGAATTAGGAAGGTCTGACTACACTGTTAAATACATTCTCAGTAGAAAAAAAAAACAACAACAAAGAGGCAGAGAACTCAGCATATTTGCACTCTAAGCTGTTTGATAGGGGTAGAAGATATCTATGTAAATTGTGGATGGGAAGAATAAAAAGAAATAGTACAAGAATTTTAGGAGAGTTAAAGCCAAGGATTAGTTGAGTCTTGCAAAGACCAATAGAGACAGAAGCAGCAATTTTTACAGCTATTTTCAAAACAATAGAAAGATGAAAATTACAGGTCCATTGCTTCAGAATGATGGTATTGTGCTAAAATAGAGCACTTCTGGTTTTCTCCTGTCTATGCCAAGGAGGATGATCTTTAAGCTGGAAACAACGAAAGGTCATTGCATTAAGAAGTCATTGGCATCCATGATAGAAGAAGTTCAATAACTTAAATGTTTTAGATAAAGTCAAATCTCCACTCCCAACCAAATTACATTTTAGGCAATAAACTATCTCACTGATATGACCATAGAACTATTCTTTGAGAAATTTTGGAGAACATGAGAAACAATTCAAAAGAATGGAGAAAGGCAGATATGACTCTAATTTTCCAAAGAGGGATGTGATAGATTATATTTTGTTTAGCTTGTGGGATATGTGGAGTGACATTAGCCACATTCAAGCAAAGTCTTTACGAAATACTGTTTTCTACCGTCACTGTTAAAAAAAAAATATGTTACTAAATACTTGAATGAAAGTAGAAATGTCATATTTCTCAAGTTTACATAACATCAGATCCATTACATAAAACAGTCTCTGGGAAAGAGATTCGATATGTTGGATGGTAAAATTAGAATTGAAAAACGACATAATCTGTTGAAAAGATATGATGCAGATATGGTAAGATTTACAACCTGAAGTTGTATAACTTAAATAATGTGTAGCTTGAAGTTGTGTTTTTAAACTTTAGTTGAATTGGACAAAGGTGACCTGATGGTTGAAATTTAGATGAAAACAGGGAGTGTGGATTGATCCAAAACACAATTACCATCAGTCGGCCAGAGCCTCTATGCAGGTGAAGGTGATCTAAAGTGTTATTAAGAGTTGTTTGTGCCCAGATTATTAAGAGGGTTTTTGTGTATTAGTATTATGCCCACTTCTGGACACTCTCCTTTAATAAGAATATTAATAAAACCAAGAATATTGGGGTCATCTTACTGTGTTAATTATTTGTCCTAAGAAGAAAGAAAAATAGCAGAGTTGAGCAGGTAGAGCAGGTGTCTAAACCTAATGCAAAGGACATCTTACCTAATGAGAGAGACTAAAAGAGGAGGAAAGGACAACAATTGCAGATGTGTCCATACTTAGGGAGTAACAGGATAGCCCTTTACATACCATCCTATCTCTGAATGATTTAATACACTTGTCCTGATTTCTGTTCTCCCAATCAACCATGCTCCCTGGTAATCTTACATTGTAAATACATTGATGATACATTGGCCAAATGCACAGGGTGAAAATGCTTTCTGATCCTGGATGATCATCAGGATCATTGGGGGAGCTTAAAAAAAATACAGATAACCAAGCCTCACCTCAAATCTACTGAACCATAATTTCTGGTAGTGGACCCTGGGAATCTGTTTTTTATAAAACTCATTTGACGCTACTGATCTACAGATTGTAATGATTTGTAACACTGTATTTTGTGATCACTGTATTTTGTGATGTGGTGGGTGTGCAAACGGCAAGAGCTGGATTAGAGGGTATTGGTATATCAGCCAAAGGGGCAAGACAATGCTGGTGGTTTCCAGAATTTGGTCTTGATGGACCAGTACAACTCTTAAAGAAATAGGGCTCATGCATAGGATGACTGACTTTCTAGTATAATAAATCAAGCACGCAAATGATCTATTACCTTTGTAGTTTCACTTTAAAGAAGATATTAAATAGGACCTGAGCAGAACATAACATAGGAAGAAAATACGGTGTTTCAGAACAGTGAACATAGCCAATTTTTCCTACTTCACTATGGACTGGTGACAGTTTCTTCACATAGTGGCATCACTTGGCATGCAAACATTTCAGATCCAGCAGTATATGATAGGTGCAAGGTCAAGTCAGCATTATGGGTAGGTGCAGAATCAAGTGATAAGAGAAAAGTCTGAAAGAGAACATGGATAGTGTTGCAGGGAGCAGGGATACCTTGGATCAATCATAAAGGATCAATGTATAGTTGTTTGTGGACACCAGCTTTTTAAGTGTAGAAAAACTTGTGAGAACCTGTCAGATGCATTAAAATGCATAATGGGCTTTCATATATAGTCCTTTTTACAGTAAAGGGCAGAACTAGAGACCTATTGAAGGAAATCACTGGAAACCCATTTCAGTTTAATGTAAATATAAGCTTTCTGACCACCAGAGCCTTTCAGTTAAGGTTAGCAAATTACATGGAGAGTAGATCCCTCTGGAAGCGCACAAAACACCTTGGGGTCACTTTTTGCTAGGCATGTGGATAAAGGGGTTCTGGAATGAGTTGGAGATGGGACTAAAAATCACTGTTTGCTAAGTCTGGTATTCCTCCTTTTAAGCAAATATAGATTCCTGTCTCGGTATAGATCTATACAAACAGAATCTCTGTGAATGGGGCTCAGGAATCTGTGCATCTAATAGTTTCCCCACCCCAGAAAGTTTGTTAAGTTGCTGCAACCTTAGTATTAGACATCTTGAAGCATCTATGATGAAACATTCTAGAAAATTTGTAGAGGTAGTTTGTTATGGCATCAATAGTTGAACATCCATTTAATATCACATATTTAATATCACATGTTTTATTATTAGTTACTTTAAAATTATGTCTGAAATAGCCAGTTATCTGAAAATCCACCCAGGCTGAAAGCACTGTATTGCTTTTAAAACAAAGTTTGCTTTGAACTTGAAGGAGGAATTAGCTTCACATGAAGAAAAGAGTCATGGACCTAATTATGACATGGTGATGTGTAAAATTGCCAAACAGATAACTTGTTTGTGCCAGGATTTTTATTTACAAGATAAGTGACTCATTCTTTCCAATCACAAATTACATGTTAGTTAAATATGACATTAAATATATGTTTATTCCTATTCAAGAGAACTTTGGGGGGCCTTTTGTTATTTTGAAATAATTTCTCATTTTAATGAATATTTCATTCTATTACAACTTGAGTAACTGTCCAGTAATAGAACTACAGGGAAGAATGGCAGCAGTGCTCGAAGACCCTCTTATAAGTGTTTAGAGTTGATAGTTCTCATCTGGACTATTGTCCCTGTTGAGTTTCTACCCAAACCGTCTCTGTCTCTAAAAAGCTCTTTCGTTAGAAGTAAGGGCCCGAGTTGTAGGCAAAAGAAATTAGCTAAAAGGCATCAAACAATTGAATATGTAAGTTATTGGTTAACATTTTTTGAAAATCTAATCCATGAGAAAACTTTTCCTATCCTTTGAGCCATTTGACCCCTAGAAGTATTTCTTATAAACATATTTTCCTTTTTCTTGTTTTAACACTTAAATTCTATTTTCCTTTTATTCACTTATATATTCAACAAAATCCAAGCAGGAGTTAACTTTATGGCATGCCCACAATAGTAGATACTGGGTAAATTAAATCCCTGCTCTCACAAAGCTGTGATCTAATAAGGAGATAAAGAAATAATAAGCTATGATCTAATAAGGGGATAAAGAAATAATAAGAATTTCAGATAATGACAAGTGCTATAAAGAATGTTAAATGGATCAGATAATTGCTGGGGGACCGGTTTTTAGATGGGTAGTTTGGAAAAGGAGGCGATATTTGAGCCAAGACTTGATCACTGTGAGCAGCCATGAGTGAAGAGTTCTGGGCATTAAAAATAGTCAATGCAAAGGAGACAGGAATAAGCTGAGAAAATGAGAGGCCAATAGTACCATTGTAGTAACATTTGGTGGGTATAAAAGGAGGTCAAAAAGATGATCAGGGGGCCTCCCTGGAGGGGCAGGGGTTAAGTCTCAGCTCTATCAAGTAATCCCCAGCCACTGAGGCATGAATTCGATCCCTGGCCAGGGAGTTGACCCACATGGCACAGCAGACCTCTCCTGCCTTGCCCGCTGCTCCCCTCAGCAGTGTATTTCAGTAGATCTGCCTGTTCTGCTCCCCACTCTGTCCTCACTCTGTGGGGTGGTTAATACTCTCACCACCCATACCGCTCGCCTATACTCCTGTTTTTGTATGCATAAATAAATAAAAATAAATCTTTAAATTAAAAAAAGAAGATAAGGGTCATATGATGGAGGATCTTACAGGCCATGGTAGGAATTTGAATTTATTCTAAGTGTGGTAGATTCTAATCAGGGAATGAAATATCTTTGTATTTGACCATGACAGCTCAGGCTCTGTATAGAGAATGGACCACAGCTAGGCAAGACTGGAATGAAGAACACCAGCTAGAAGCTGTTGCATTCATTCAATCTAGAGGTCATGTCTGCTTGTTAGAGTAAACCTTTTGACTGAGGGGCTGTAAATTACATGGATGCTCCTTTCAACATATATTCTCAGTCAAGAAGGTAAAATACAACAGGATTCTTGAACTTGTATTTTTCAGCATTAATGTCCAGTACTATCATTCATTTCATTTCTCCCTGCTCTTAGACTACTCCCTTCCTAAGTTGAGAATCACGATGTTAGATGATTGGGTGGGACAACTCAGTCTTTTTCAGGCCAATGCCATCCCTCAGGTTAAAATCCAGAGACCAACTTCCATTGTTTTTCCATTCCCTTTTTTCTTCCCACTGGTTTCTCTTTCCCAGTTTCTAGCCCTTAATATTCTGTCTCCAGAAGAACACGAACCCCCAGCTTCTCTCCTACTCAGCTGCCTACTCTAAACAACATATGGATGTTCATTTTTATGCTGTTGTTTCGAGGGACTGACTTTTGTAAGTCAGAGATGAATACAAATAAAAAATGCACAAACTCAATTTATGCCACCAAATGAAGAGAAAGTGAGAAAGTTGCCTTTCCTTTTCATTAAATCTTAAGTACAACAGTAAGGGGTGGGGTGAGTTTTCAACACTTTTTTTTTCAAGGGAAGTGATGAGGGTAGATAAGAATATAATAAAAGCTAATGTTTATTGAGCTGTTGCTATGTGCCAAGTACTGCTGCAAATATTTTCAGGACTGATTCTTCTGCTGTCCTTCACAGAGGAAGAGGCATATTAAGAAATTGGCTCGAAGCCTCACCGAGAGTGAGTAGCTATCTGCCCCGGAAATAAAGTCAGGTTTTTCTCTTCTCATGCTATGTTGCCTCCCCAGGACAGAAAACTTAGGGGTCTAGAGAAAGGAGCCTTTGCTGGTGCAGAGCTGAGGAACTGTTCAGCACTTGTGTGCCCTGCCTCCCTGCGTCTTGACTCAGCCCTAAGGCCTCCTGCACACTCTCTTTAAACTCAACCTTGTTTTTACTCATGGGCTTTGCGTTCAACTCCACTTGGCTTCAATCCGCCCAACATCGGTCTTTATTGATAAGTATTGCTTTCCTTATGTGGTTACCAAAATTGAAAGAAACATGTTCCTGCTCCTTGTCAGGGAATTGCTGACTTGGATGTTCCAATACTCATTTGTTTTACCAGCTGCTGTGTACTCCTCTGTGGGTGCTCTGGTTGCATCTGAAGGGGCTTGGGGGTGGGGAGACCAGCAGAGCAGAGATCCCTAAACAAGAGGAAGATAAAGCTTTCCTCTCTGTGGTTTGTCCCCTCGCGTGCTGAGACATTCATTTATCAGCTCATCTTCTCACAGGTATACTCTTGGTCATAGCAGGCTCCAGGAGATTACTTGTCTCGCTACTGAATTTTCTTTATGGATTTTTTAAGTTTGTATGAAATTATAGTCTTGAGTTTTCCTTTTTCATACACAAACTCATCATTATGAAACCCAGTAATGATCCCTGAAGGAAAAACCACATGGAACTCAGATGTGGAGTAAAAGTGTTGGACAACTTTGTTCCCCAACCTGTGGACACACTTCTTTCCAGGGGGTGGGTGGACTGCTTTTTTATGACTTGAAGCAATTTTTCTGAATATCACCCCATAGTTTCTGCAAAGCACAATTGTGTTGTAATGATGATTTTGCATGCTCCAGATCATTCCTGAGTCTGAAATTGCAATATTTGAGCATGTATCATACTGACCTGATGATTTAACTTAAACACAAGAGAGGGAAAAGTTGAAAGTACCAGGAAAATTAGAAACACTCCATGAGATAAAGGGCTGATTTTCTGTAATCCCTTTGACAAAAATCCTTCAACATTTTATTCTTAGGGGTGATGTAATAACAGAATGGTTGACTTGATCATTTGCCTTCAAGCATGCTAAAGTAATGTGTGGGAACAGCTCCTTTTGCATGTGAGATATAAATGTGATTTTTCTTCTACGAGGTAGAAGATGGATGTATTTGAACATTTCATTTTGGAGAGACAGAAATTTTGATACTCCATTTCTGATTCCCCAAAATCAGAATAAGGGATTCTCCATTTTAAAGGTAAAGCAGTCCTGTGCTTCCCCAAAATCAGAACAAGGGAAAGTTCTGGCATATTTACCTCTCAGACATGAGTGGGAGACCTCACTTCTTGTCTTTCAGTAAAATTCGTTCTTAAGAAAGACTCAAGTATTTGTTCATGCTAAAGGAAAAATGACTGAACACAGTTTAGAATATGATCTCTTCCAAAGGAAGTTGTAGTTACACATGAACCAAATCTATGTGAAAGAGAAGAATTTCCGATTCTTGGTTTGACTATATGCTTGTTTGTCTGGTTGCTTCTAAGAAATTTATATTGTTCTTTGGCCAAAAAGGAGGTTTAAGGACATGCAGCATACATTAAGAAAAATTAATAATTATTTGAGAACATTGGGATGTCTTTAATATTGGGAACTTTGAGTATCAGGGAGAAATAGGGGGAAAAAACACCCTTCTTTCTTTGTTAGAAACCCTTACTTTACCTTGAAATCTTAGTGGGGCAGGTGTGGGTTGGAGTCATCAACGCCACTTAGAGCAGACCAAAATTTCAGCAAGTTAAATTATTTTGAAAATGTTAGCTTTTTTTTTTTTTAATGTCTTAGCTTGCTTTACACATTTAGTACAACTTACTATTCTGGTTCACTTCTTTGGTAGCCTTCACTTTGGTTATTTATTAACCTCCCTTTAAAGTACACTTAATCATTCAAGAATGGTACAAAGTTCGGTTAATGTTTCTATTGTTCCTAATTAAGATAATACATAAGGCCACTGTATAAGCTGAAACACCTCCTAAAACATAAACTTCAGCTATGAAACAATTAGCCCATGGGGCACAGGCCCTGAATAGCAGTGGTGTCATACAGGGGAATCCTGCGGTAACATAAAAGTGGGGCCCACATTAATGGAATGTTTATATGCTCCCTGTGTTCCAGTCTATTTGTATCACTGCTTACCCCCTCCCCTTCCTGCTGTCCTTATAAAGATGCCAAAGGCCAAATACTCCCCCAGTGGAATCCAAAAAGAAGAAAGTAGATCTCCTCCTCTCCAGATACATGTCTGTTTTGCAGTTCGTCAAAGATTATGATGTTGAGGATCCAGAATTCAGAGTGAAAACAGAAAGGTTCAGTTTTTTTCCTCATTTGAAACAGTAGGAAAGGAGTCTTAGAAAACCCGAGTAAGTTCCTAGGTGCTATATATACCAACCCGAAAGTGCTGTGGGTCCTTTACCTGTCCCTGAACAGGTACCTGAACATGACATGTGTCAGGTAACATTTGCACAAAGAATGTATAGCCAGGTCCCCCCTTTGGAAACTTAGTTCTGAGAATCAGTGTAACGGCAGCTCTAAGATACTTTTTTTTTTAAATATATATTTTTATTGTTATTTATGTCTTTTACATTTTGTATTCCCCTTGGGTAGCCCACCACCAATTCACCCGTGATCCATCTCCATGGTCCCTTGTGTTCTTTTCTATTCCATACTTTTTAAGGTGCAGGAAACCCTCAATTCCTACTCTGTTGATTGACTGTGAATGAACAAATGCCCGCTCCTTATATTCTGTTGGTGAGGGTGCTCAGCTCTGGAATTGAATTCCTGGATTCAAAATGTACCTCTCCACTTACTACCTTTATAAAAGTAGAGAAGTTGCTTAGCTCTTCCAGGGCTATGTTTTCTCAACTATTAAAGGGGTTGTTAGGAGAAGTAAGTGATGCATTAAGTGCATAGCACTGGACACCCTAAACCTGGTAGGATTGACTTGCAGCCATGATATGGCAACCCTAGCCTTGAGAATGCCTCCATTCACACCTGCTAAGAGGAAGATTCTAGAAACATAGGGCACTTCTAGGAGTTAAAGACAGAGTCACATCTACTAGTGACTTTTTAAATCTTGTGATAATTTAAAGAGCACTGAAAGGACTGCTTTCCAAAGAGAGGTAGGAACTGTACAAAGTATTTTGAGTCATAAGAAAATATTGGTGGATTTCTGTTTTCAAAGAGATTTTCAGAATTCTTTTCAATAAAATGAGGAGAGTTTATGGAGCCAATAAATAATAAGATATAATTTTTAAAAGGCTGGAATAAGGGACTTTTACTTCAAGTTATTTTTCTTTAATAAACATGCCATTCCTTCAACAAATTGTAAACAGTCACCATGCGCCAAGCCGTATGTTAATGCTAGCGAAAGAAGGTGAAGAAGGCTTTGGTGACTCTTAAAGAGCCAGAGAATGGGGGCCTCCCCGGTGGCGCAGCGGTTAAGCGCTGCGCTGTGGAGCTGTCGGCAGCGGCGCACACGCAAGTTCGACGCCCAGAGGGGGAGAATCCCACATGGTGCAGCAGACCTCTCCTGCCTCGCCCTCTGCACCCCTCAGCAGTGTGTTTCTGATCTGCCTGTTCTGCTCCCTGCTCTGTCTCTGGTGAACCCTCTCGCCGCCCCACTCCTCTGGCCTGTACCCCAGCTTGTATGTATAAATAAATAAATAAATAAAAAGAGTCAGAGAATGTAAGTATTCTCTAATGTAAGCAATGCCCTTCAAAATAGGAACCTGCACATTTATTTCAATATTGACACCATTGCTCTTTTCAGAGAACTCTTGGGTAGTGCCCAACCTTTTATTTTTTGGAAGTTTTCAGTGAACATCAATATTTAGTGGACATAAGACACCCCAAATTCTCCTTGGGTGATGACTGCCACAGTTCAGAAACCCCCAAGTTCGTGCTTATCCTCACTGCTCCAGTTTCTTCCATAAGCCCTTCTAGAACACCTCACAGTCTAGCTACTAAAGAATTAGAACTGAATTTGGTCAGTTGGTCAGGTGTTCCAGAATTTTGCTTCAGTCACATCAGTTCTGACTGATCTGTGCCTGGCCATACCTGTTGTTGAATATTTTAATATTACCCCATTGTAGTGTGTCCTACTTAAGCACCCTCCACCATCCTTCTCTCAATTCTCTTCTTCCTACTTGGTGTCCAAGGTGCCATCTACTACCCTAGATTACATTCAGATATTGATGAAGATCAAATCTAACTTTAAAGGGTAAAGTTTTGTTTCCTTTAAAGACATTCATTTAAAATAAAAGGGTATAGACTAAAGACAAGTGCAAAAGAGAAGTCCTAAAATTTTTCTTAACCAAAATAAATATCTTTGAAGTTCATCTGGAATCCCCAAGATGACTGCTCAGAGGAAATGACATTCATTTTCTCATATAAATGCTGATGCTTTTAAGAACAAAACCAATAATATCAGGCCAGTTACTTTATCATCACATCTCACATATCAGGTGAATGTTTACTTTTAGAAGAGTTGTAGTTTAAAATCATAAACTCTAACTTAGGAACGTTATTAAAACTTAGCACATTTTTCCAACTAACAAAATGTTAACATATAAAGGGTGGGATAGACATTTTGGAATTTTGAATTCCCAAGTATAAAAATAAAATAACTATGTATTTTTCCAGTGATAATATGATTCAGAATTATTCAAAATTATAAAATTTGTCACAATTATAGAGAAAAGATAAGTTTTTGTTTCAGAGAGTGTGAATTCAGAAATGTGTTGTTATATATAAAATGTTTATTTTTAAAAGGAGAATTTGTCTGAGGGAATTTAAATTTATTTTTGCTTTGTCATAAGATGTTCTTAAAAGCAAAAATATAAATCAGCAAAACAAAACACAAAGCATTTTCTGAAGAAAAAAATTATTTATTGATTGGTAGAACACAATTTTGGAAGAAGAAATGAATATCTGAAACTTGTGCTAAAGACAATTAATTTTAGACCCCATAGCTTAAAGGGTTGATAAGTGAAAACTTAATTAAAATGTATGTTGGTTTAGATGCTAAATCATTTGTAAGAAAAACAGGAGATGTTTTTCCATGAAAGGGATCCTGTAGATACATTAATTCACTCTGGAACATTGACCATTGAGCTGAAGTTTATTGGTAGAATGAATGAACACATAGCTGATTAGAGATAAAATAAGATATCCTTTTGAAACTGTTCTTAGGATTTCATTTCTTTTAAAGATAACTTTTCTTTATTTTTCTTGCAAAATAATTACAAGTTGATAGAAAATTTTTACAAATGAGATGAGCAAAACGATTACTGTAGTTCCAACCATCTGTAAATAACTACTATTAACATTTTCATGTGTCTTGATACCTATTTTCTGCATATGAACATTTGTATGTAGTATATCTATATGAGAGAATATAAATATATGTATGAGTATATGTATATAGAAGTAGTGTGTTTGATTTATAAAAAAATCATATGCACAAACTTTCATATAACATTTTTTCTTGTCTGGGTAGAGTGGACTTTATTGATAGAACATGACAAGGCAGGGTTCCCTAAGACCACCCATCCCCCTTCTCCAGGGAGTCTGGGATGGAACTGTGACAGGTCAGAAGACTCTAAGTATGCATGAGTGGGGGAAGGGCTCCCTAGCAGCTGGGGGGGCCTCTCTTTCTCTTGTGCTCCTGTTGTGGCTGGTGGTCCAGGGTGCGCCTACTCTTTGGCGAACATGTGGACTGTGAGATCCACCACTCTTTAGCTGTTGCTAAGTTCATTGTCATGCTAGGAAATGAGCTTGACAAAGTCGCTATTTGAGGTGAGTGCCAGCCCCAGCGCTGAAGGTAGAGGAGTGGGTGTCACTGTTAATATCACAGAAAACACGCTGGTCCTCAGTGTAGCCCAGGATGCCCTTGGGGGGCCCTGTGACACTTACTTCACACCGTCTTGATGTCATCATATTTTGCAGCTTTTACCAGGTGGCAGGTCAGGTCCACAACTGACATGTTGGGGGTGGGGACATGGAGGTCTTGC
Organism: Scalopus aquaticus; assembly: GCA_004024925.1. Taxonomy (NCBI): domain Eukaryota; kingdom Metazoa; phylum Chordata; class Mammalia; order Eulipotyphla; family Talpidae; genus Scalopus; species Scalopus aquaticus. The sequence goes on from PVIJ01008345.1 coordinate 67,423, forward strand.
CGGTTAGCTTCCTGTTCAGCTCAGGGATGGTCTTGCCTACAGACTCACCAGTGCCAATAAAAACAGAAATTACGTTCTCGGCAACCCCTAGGCCATCATGCCACAGCTTCCAAGAGGGGCTGTCCATAGTCTTCTTGGCACGGACCAGTTCATGAGTCCTGCCGCTATGCCAAAGTTGTCAAGGGTGACCGTGGCCAGGGGTGCCAATCAGTTGGTGGTGTAGGAGGCATTGTTGACATCTTGAGGGACTTGTCCTACTTCCTGTTGTTGGCACCCATCTCAAACATGGGGCATCAGCAGAAGGGGCAGAGATGATGACCCATTTGACCCCTTCTATAAGTTAGCCCTGACCTTCCCCAAGGACTCCATGACATATTCAGCACCAACATCAACCATTTGAATTTGATGGGATCCCACTCTTGGAAGAGGGAGATTGGCTTTCTATGAATGACAAGTTTTCCATTCTCTGCCTTAACTGTGCCATTGAATTTGCTATTGATTGGAATCATGCTGGAACATGTAAACCATGTAGTTGAAGTCAATGAAGGGGGCATTGATGACAACATCCATTTTGCCAGAGTTAAAACAGCCCTAATGACCAGGGGCACAATCTGGCCAAATCTGTTCACACTGACCTTCACCATGGTGTCTGAGGGAAGCACTGGCACTGTATGAAAAGAGGCAGCTATTGGGCCTCCTAGTAGTTTATGGGTTAGGTCTCAGCACTAGCACCACTACAGCCTGAGTTTAATCCCCGGCCAGAGAGCTAACCCACATATGACGCAGCATATGTCTCCTGTCTCACCTGCTGCTCTCCCGAGCAGTGTATTTCAGTAAATCTGCCTGTTCTGCTCCCATGCTGTCTCTCTCTGGTGAATCCTCTCACCCCTCACCCCTCTACCCCATACCTCTGTTCTTCTATGCAAAAATAAATAATTTTTTAAAAGAGACAGAACTGGGAGGAGCAAAGACTCTATATAACACATTGTGACATCTATCCATGCATGCCATTAAAGTGTCCTACGTTGTTATGTTTAGTGACTGCATAATATTCCACTGAGTGTATCTGATCGTTTGTTTCAATCTTCTGTTATTGGACATTCAGTTTGCCTTTATTTTTTTTAAGCTTTATTAATTTATGCATTCAAGAACTGGGGTAAGCCAGAGGTGTGGGGGAGCAGTGAGAGGATTCACCAGAGACAGAGTGTAGAGCAGAACAGCTGGATCTACTGAAATACACTGCTGAAAGGAGCAGCGGGCGAGACAGGAGAGGTCTGCTGTGCCATGTGGGAAGCTCCCCGGACAGGAATCAAACTCATGTTGCAGTGGCTTCGGATAGCTTCATAATGCCGAGACTTATCCCATTGCTCCACCAGTGAGGTCCCCCATTTAGTTTGCCTTTAATGTTTTTGCTGTTGTCCTATAGATAATTTTGGCCATCTTGTGCTATTATTCCCTTGGACAATTTAGTTAAACCTATGAATATCTTCTCAGAATAATGTTTTGTTTTTGTGTTTTGCATTAAAAATACAGGGCTATCAGCCATTTGTCAGATATATGATGTGCAAGTATTTCTCCCATTAAGTAGGGTATCTTTTTGCTTTGTTTCTCTTTTTGTCTTTGGAAATGAATCCACAATGACATCATTGAAGCCAACGATGTATTTTACCTGTTTTCTTCTATGGCTTTTTTATGGTCTCAAAAGGGAAATAACTCAGTAAAAAAAAAAAAAATGGGTGGAGAGCTAAATGTACTTCTGCAAAGAAAGCATACGGATGGCCAACAAATATGAAAAAAATGTTCATCATCATTTATCATCAGGAAAATGCAAATCAAAACCACAATGAGATGCCACCTGTGAGAATGGTCCATATCAAAAAGACCAGAAACAACAAGTGCTGGCAAATGTATGGAGAAAAGGGAAGCTTTATGCATTGTTGGTGGGAATGCAGACTGGTACAGCTCTTGTGGAAAACAGCACAGAGATGTCTCAAAATACTAAAATTACATCTCCCATAAAATCCAGCAATTCCACTCCTAGGTAGCTGTTTGAACAATGCCAAAGCGCTAATTTGAAGGGATGTGTGTATTCCTATGTTCATTGCAGCACTGTTTATAATAGCCAGGTTATGGGAACAGCCTAGTGCCCAAGGACAGAGGAGTAGATTAGGAAGTTGTGGTATATACACAATGGAACATTACTCAACAATATAAAAAGAGATTGACTTTCGTCATTTATGACAACATGGATGGAACAGGAGGGGATTATGCTATGCAAAATGAGTCAGAAGGCAAATACCAAATGGTTTCACTTATATGTGGCATGTAGAGAAATAAAGCAAAGGGTCAGACAGAACCACATCAGTAACAAACCCTGGAAGTCAGACTATAAAATTGAGGTTATCAGAGTGGGAGGAGGAGAGAGATGGGCAGGATTTGGAGGGGACTGTAGGTCCTTGGTGGTAGTTGTGGTGTGGTAACATAGTTCTGAAAAGGTGAGATCCTATTCCTCGGAATCATATGCAGTGTCATAAACCAATATTGCCTCAATAAAAAAAGAAAAGAAAAATCTATATAGGGATACAGAGTAAACCATCTGTATTAAAAAAGTTGTCAAAATGTTAAAACATTTTGGATATAATATGTGTGCTTTTAAATAAACCTATTAAATAATAAGGTCTAGTGGCCCACCTAATAACTACCATGATTTTAATTAGTGATAAATATGAATGAATTTTGAGATGACTGAAATGATTAGAATGCAATATAAAAGTAGCTGATATGTTCCCTTCATTTCTTTGTGATTTATTGCCTATATTCATAACAGAAGGAAATGCTCAGCTTTAGTAAGAGGTTAAGGAAAGTCTGATGTAAATGTTTTCTTGTCCAAATGCAGGGATAACTTTTATCTGTAAACCTTCAGAGTCGCAGACTACAGATGACCTCTGTGACTTTATCAGATAAATTTGGAAGCACTGAAATTGGTAAAAAGGGAGAAGTGTCCACTTTCCCAATGATTAGCGATATGGACTTAAAATAACAAAATCATATGAAACTTGGTGAAACCAATAGAGGTTGAGAATCATAATCTGAAGCAAAATAGGCCAGAATGATGAGTAATGGTGAAGAAACCTAGGAGGAGTTGTGGGAAGCTAATTATGAGTAGGGTTTCAAAGGAGTGGAAGAACAGACAAAAACCCTGCTATTTCAGACTCCTAATGAAAAGACTTTGTGTTGTTGAAAAAAGGAGAGTGATCTTTTCTCAACTTCCTGAAACCTAAGCATCCCAGCCTCAGTAACTAGTGACTATGAAATACCATTTTATTCCCTTTAGAAACCCATGTGATGTAAGCACTTATCTTACAGATCGGTCTGATTGCCAGAAATTGGCCCCTTCCTCAAAGCTTCCACCTTCTTTTTCTAGCACTTCCTTTAGGGTGCTGTCTTGAGGATATGCAGGATGGAACAGGTCTTTGGTGTTCTTTCATCTCACTTTCTGCCAAGAGATCAAACACTACGCCTGTTGTCGATGATCCTGCAAGACTGAAGCATAAAGATTTTTTTTTAATCATCTCTCTGACCAGGTTTTTTGGGGCAGGGGTCCTCTATGTACCCTTAGCTACTCAGTCCAAAGCAAAAACCAGTTCCTCTCCTAATTTTATACACAACAGAAACCAAGATGAAGTACCCACAAAATTTCATTGAACATGGTAGGTGAACAGGAATGATGTGGGGAAGTACCACAGAGAATAACTTACATACAGGACAGAGATTCTAGTAATCTCTGTATTTCTCGCTCAGGATTTCTCACTCTCTAGCTCAGTCTGGGAGTGGTTAAGTTCTCTCAAGAAGCCCCCAGAGAATAAAGTGTTTTTCTTCTCTCTGCAAGTCCTAGCCCCTGAACTCTCTACATTTGCTGCCCAGACACCTCCTGGGATTGACAGTGGGCGCCCCTTATAGGGAAGACCCCAGCTCTCCCCACAGAGGTTGGCCTGTAATTTCATAGTTCAGCATCTATACATTCCGGTTTGTTTAGTGCCAAATATTGTCATGAATAGGAATCCCAAAGACCGATCTGTTTCTGCAGAGTTCATACCTACATATCTTTTTTATAGTCTTTAAATTCAAGGCTCTGCCAGTAACTTCTGTAACAATGATAGACACATCTTCATATCTCTTACCCATTTTCTAATTAGATTTTTTTCACTGTTTTATTTTAACAGTTCTTTATATATCCTAAACATTAATCTTTTGTCAAATATGTGATTTGCAAATCTTTTCTTCTAATCTGTAGCTTTCTACAGATTTGTTTGCATTGATTGTTTTGATTGATTTTTTTGCATGATGTATTTTTCCTTTTACTTTCAACTTACCTATGTGATACTAAAGTAAATTTCTTGATAGCATAGAATTGTCATGGTTTTTAGTCTACTCTGCCAATTTCTGTCTTTCAGTTGGCACATGTGAATACACTTTTAATTCAAAAATTTACTTCCTTAAATTTAAATAATAATATTGTACACAGTATATGAAATTCAACAATGTATACAGTGTACAAAATTTAGACGACACCAAAGAGGACCTATTAAGTAGTTTCCTTCCATGTACCCTTAGCTACCAGTTTTCCCTTCCCCTTCCCAAGAGGCAACACTGTTTTCCAATTTTTGGCCTCTTTTTCAGAACCAGTTTACACACATACAAACATTTATAGGACTTTTTATGGATCTTTTTTAAGATGAAAATACAATTAAGTGGGGCCTCCCTGTTGGCGCAGCAGTTAAGTGCTGCGCTGTGGAGCTGTAGGCAGCAGCGACGCGAGATCGACGCCCAGCCGGGGAGAATCCCACATGGTGCGGCAGACCTCTCCTGCCTTGCCCGCTGCTCCCCTCAGCAGTGTATTTCTGATCTGCCTGTTCTGCTACCCGCTCTGTCTCTGGTGAGCCCTTTCGCCACCCCACGCCTCTGGCCTATACCCCAGCTTGTATGTATAAATAAAAAATAAATCTTTAAAAAAAATACAATTAAGGACAAAATATACATACTCTTCTGTCTCTTGCTTTATATATACTTAATAGCATATCTAGGAGATACTTCTTTGTTGAAAGAGCACACTGGTAATATTTAAATAAAATATTTTCTCTGAACTTTAAAAGTCTTAGAAGCCAATCATTGGAACTGGTCTTTCATGCACAAGAAGATTAAATCTGAAAATCTATATGAATTGAAAACATCTAAGTAGCAGAATGAAGAATATAATTTGTAATGAAATATGTAAATTGCTAAGTATATAGAACTTGAATAAGAAATAATTTAGGAAAAACATGATGGAAACCTACTATTTAGAAATCATAAATTACCAGGGAGTTGTGAAATTATTTAGCAGCAACTGTCTGTGTGGCTGTGAATAATGGAATAAAACCAAGGAAAGGAAAGGCAATATTTTAAGTAAAAATATAGCTCCTGGAAACTTTGTGGAATACTTAATGCCATAATTTTCTTATGTACCTATTAATAGGAAAACCTATTATTCCAAGAAAAAAGACAGAATTCTGGATCTTGGAATTTTTCTTTGTCTCTTATGAATTGGAAAATAATTTCTGATGAGAGGATGATAAATCTATTCAACAAATATATGTCAGGTACATATTGTGTTCCAAACACAGTTCTAGCCAATGAACAAGACTGACAAGGAATTTGCAAACTTGGAGTTCACATTCTGGAGAAAGCAGTGGGGAAGAAAGAAAGCAAAGAAATTAAAGCCAGGAAAAAAGCAGAGTAATAAAAGGCATTTTGATGAGAACAAAACAAGGTTATGTTTTACAGAGATACAGGGAGATTGTTTTATATTTGGTATTAGAAGATGCTGTTAAGCTGAGAAGCCCAGGAAACCATATCCATAATCCAAGAAAAAAGTCTTTCGTTTACATTGCTCTAGTTTTTTCTGTCCTCCTCTGACCTTCTTCTGGCCAAATGCTTAAAGCCACAGCACAGCCCCACATTCTTGGTAGAGCCTTCTGGGGTATTCCTGCAGGAGCAAGAACGTGCACCTGATGTAAGAGCCACTGTGAATTCTGGACTGGAGAGTGATCTTATTGGCCCAGTACAAGAAGGGCTGGAGGGAAGGAGAAACCACAAGTAAAAAGGGCTGATGAGGAAAGTAAGCTAAATATATACTATCTCAAGAATGTTCCCAGAAGTTACTGTTAAAATTAAATCCCTGCTCACAAGAGAATACTGTACAGCAGAGCTTCTCAAATATTTTAGTCCAAGAATCCCTTAGGCCCTTAAAAATGACTGCGCACCACAAAATACTTGTGATTGTATAGATTGTAGTTATTCATACCTGCCATATTATGAAATGAAGCTGAAAAGTTTAAAAATATTTATGTATAAATTGATCTAAATAATAATGCTAATCCTTTTTCTTGTTAACATAAATCATGTATTTTTATAAACGATGATTATTTTCCATTTACATTTTGTAATCTCTTTAACAGTGGATTTATGAGAAAGTAGCTAGTTTATCATGCTTGCTTCTCCATTTGATCTACTGGTTTATGTTTATTTAAATTATATGAAGAAAATCCATTCTCATATAGGTAAGTAATTTTTCTTTATAAATGTGAACATCCTTCTTTGATAATATATTAAAGCTTGGCAAGCGCTACTAGCTTCTTAAAGCTTAGTTGTAATGTGGATTCTGAAACCAAATCAATAAGCTTTTTATATTTTAACATGCTTATTTATGGTATAGGATAATGAACTGTTGCAATTAAAAAATATTCTGTTGGAGAGGTAGAATAAGTCTCCAAAAGCATTTTAGGTATTTGGCATTTACTGGAATAATATTTTCCTCCCACACTCCTACCCCATCTTCCCTACACATTCTCTTTCAAGCTTGGCTTATGTTCTGCCTCACCCATGAAGCCCTTTACAACATCTGCAGCCTGTGGTTAGCTCTCCTCTTCTACACTTAGCTCACTTTAGATTGCTTATGTTCCAATTTATTGATTCACTATCAATATTCAATTCATTATCCTTTTGTATGTTTTTCTAACTCCTCTTATGCTAGGTGTAGGATCCAGGGACAAATGACTATAACTGGAAGAAAGATTAGTTAGATGCTCACTTCAGTACAGTTAGGTAAATGACATTACAGATAAGCACAGGAGGCTGGGACATTAGCAGAGAAGGTGCTGATTGGGGTAGTAGTAAGTGGAATTTACAGTTAGTCTGTGACAGACCTTGATCTCTAAGTCTCAGTTATTATCTCCATTTTCCTTTTTTTTAATTTTTTTTTATTTAAAAATTTTTTTTTTGGATGATGATAGTGTTTATTTGCTTCTCAAACTTGTTAGCTTGGCCCTTATGTTTTTTTTATATGTATTTTTATTGTTATTTATATCTTTTATATTTTGTATTCCCCTTGGGTAACCCACCACCAATTCACCCGTGCTCTATCTCCGTGGTCCCTTGTGTCCTTTTCTACTCCATTTTGTGCCCTTATCCTCCCCCTCCCCCCACCCCCCAAGTATCTGTCTCCTATTTGGTTTCCATATAGTCCTATTATAAGAGAAACCATTCGATATTTTTCTCTTTCTTTCTGGCTTGTTTCGCTGAGTATGAGCCCCTCTAATTCCATCCATGTCGCT
>PVIJ01008346.1:0-75039 GCA_004024925.1 Scalopus aquaticus
GGAGGAGGGCAGGAGGAGGACACGGGCTGTGACGGTGCCTACGAGGGCCATCGGCCCTGGTTACTCTGGGCCTCCTGGCACTTCCTGTGTGCCCGGGGCCGTGCAGGACAGTCTGAGCAGGGCTGAGTCGCCAGACCCATCTTGGGCATCTCAGGCGCCGGGCGCGGGGGTAGAGGTGGGGAGCTCGCCGGGGAGGCCGGAGGGACGGCAGCTTGTTGCGCGCGGGCGCGCTAGATGAAGTGAACTGAAGCTAGCAGCGCGGGGCTCGGGCTGGAGCTCGGGAGGGGTGATGGGGCTGATCCCAGAAAAATCAAGGCACCTGGTGATGGCGCGGATTTGGGGGCAAAAGTGGGGAAGTTAAAGATAACTCCAAAGTGATATTTTAGGTGCTGAGGAGAATGATGTCACTGCAAGGGAAAGGAAAGTTACAATAAATATCAGGTTTTAGAGCAAAAGCAGCATTCAGTTTCCACGGCCGAGGCGTGGCAGCCGGGCTCGAGAGAGCGGCTCTGGCCCGGCCACGGAGCCAGTGTCCAGTCTTCAGGCTGCCCCAGAACTGGGCGTGGGGCTTCCTGCCTGGGCAACCACCCCGCACGAAGTCACCCACTTTGTAGACAGGGTTTGGGGTTCCGGGGTCTGGTCTGCCCAGGGCCCAGGCTCCCCTCCACCGTGGCGTCCCCGTCCCTGCCAGGTCAGCTGAGCCGCGGCCGAGCGTGAAGGGGCGTCTGCCTCTTCTCCTGACCATGGGGCGCGGCCTCGGGCAGCCGCCGAGGGGCACCGGGCGCTGTTGAGTGAGAGCCCTGGCCTGCGGCTGAAGCGCGTTCAAGGACAAGTGTCCACAGGGGTCAGGGAGGACCCGAACTGGCTTCTGGGCAGGGCAGTCCCTGCAGAGTGCTGGGTCTGGGGTGCAGTGGGGGGACGGGGGCAGAGAGCTGAAGACGGCAGGAGGCGGCTTTCTGGCGGCCGGGAGAGAAGGAGGAGCGCAGACAGCTGGAGAGAGGCGGGGTGAGGGCGGAGCTTCTGGGGTGGGGCGATGTGTGGGACCCGAGGGCTCAGCCTTCCCCGCCAGGCCCCCAACAGCCCCAGGGGCGGTGAGGGTGAAGAGGGGCTCACAGCAGGCAGCAGCCCTCTCGCTGCTGGGACACCCCCCATTCCTGGCTCCTACAGGGGCCTGGCCTCAGAGCCCGGCCTGGCAATTAGCTTCCTGCAGTTTCCTGACCGCTTACTGGCTGGGCAGGGCCTGCCCAGGGTGTGGGGTAACCTTGGGGTCTGTGTAGCAGGAAGTTGGGCCCTGCTTCTGCCCAGGCCCCACCAGGCCCCCTGCAGGCGGCTTCCTGGGGACACATAGCCCTGCGGCTGAGGAACGTCTCTGGGGGCCCCCAGAGCTGGGTCCAGAACCTCGTTCTTCTCATTTCCAGTCGAGTCAGAGATTTCTCTGGAACTGGATCAATAGGAGGCCATTAGCTGTGCGGGCCGGGCCTGTCGGGAGGGCAAGAGGCCGGGCAGACCACGTCTCCGGGGGTCTGTTCCTCCCAGTGCAGGAACCGGCGGGGCTGAGGCTTGCTGAGGGCGGGGTGTGCCTTCGCCCCCGGGCCCAGCTCCCCGTGGGAACCAAGGGGTCACCGCATCAGAGCCCGGGAGGCTTTGGAGAGCCCACCCCCCGCTGCCCAGCAAGGGGCTGCCGAGGCTTTGGGGAGGCAGAACTTTCTTATGGATAAGTTCCCAGGGAAGGCCCAGGCGGCAACCAGGAGGTCACCCTGGAAATCCCGCAGGTCAGGGAGGGATTCGGCGTGGACTGGCCAATAACTGTCTTGTTCGTGGCTTAACTTGATGAACATGTGCCAGAGTCCCCGCCTGTGTTCTGTGTGGGCCTGCTTGGCCGGGATTGCGTGGCCATCTGGTCTACCCAGCTGCGGTTCCAGGCCTGGGAGGGACCAGCTCAGCTCACGCCCACACCCAGCTCCCTCGACGGCTCCGGTTCCCCGTTTGGCCTAGTTCTGGTGGAATCCGGGCCCCGCTTCATATTTAATAGAGGCTTTTGTTCTCTCGTCACACGCTCTATCGATTCTTGTAATTGGGCCTCTTGCTCTTCCCCAAACTACATTACCCACATTAGCAGCCAGCTAAAGTGCCATTAGAAACCATGCTGGTCTTGGTGGAGGGAGAAAAAGGAAACGGCTCTCAGAGAGTCCTTGCTTCCAGTAAGGCGCTCCAGGGCGGGGCGTCTGGGGTTTTGCTTCCCTGCCTCCGATTGCCTGTGGTTCTTGGAGCTCTCCACAGACCAGATGCTTATTCAGCTGTGCCCTGCAGACCGGAAGCCATACCCGTAGGGATGGGGGCACGTTTCCCGATTGCACTGTGCGCTAACGAGCCCCCGCCCCGTCAGTCTGTACACTCCGTCTGTCCTGGCCAGGTCTGGCCCACTGGGCAGGCGGGTAGGCGTCCCCAGACCAGCAGGGACTTACTCAGTTCCTGGGACTCGCTCCGGCAAGCAGGTGTTTAGCTGAGAGGCGCCCCCATCCCCCCCCCCGGGACCTGTGGATTTGTTCTGTCGCACTGAGGTCGTAGATGGACTTAGGTGCCAAATGAGGCGACTTTTCCCTGTTGAAGGAACACTGTGTTGAAGGGCACTCGTCGAGAGCAAGCGTGTGCGTCCTGCACCGAGTTCTCCGCTCAGCGTCCAGTTCTGGCCCTCTCCAAAGCGTAGTCCCCTTTGCCGGTTCTGCCGTTTGCCCCCCACCCCCCTTCCCTGTGCTAACCGAGTGCTCCAGACTTGATTTGGGCTTTATAGGCTTGATCGAGCTCACCTGTGTGTTTTCTCCGCAACCACCCCAGAGTGCAATCAGCGTTTCCGCTTGGGTCACGGGGCTTCACGCCCACCAGGCTGCTTGCCGAGTTCCCCGCTCCCTCCAGCTCACGGCCTTGCTCGCGCACGGTCGGCGGCACGGGCCGGTCAGCTCTTGGCCACTGTGAAGGATGGCGCGGTCAGCCTGGGGCAACCCCGTCAGCGTCTCTGTGTTGTCTGGGTGAGTACCTGCCGGCCGGAGAAGCTGTGAATTTCTGTTGAGTTGCTTGGCTTTCCGGGTGGAAGCTCTAGGAGGCTTCCTCCAGCCGCTCGTGGGGGCAGACGCCTCTGGAGGCGTGGCCCCAGTGTGATCTGCTTTTCCCTGATTTTGAGAGGTGACACACGGGCCTGTGGCATCGGTGTGTTTCCCTTGGAGACACGTCGGTTCAGGTCTGCTGCCCGTTTCTTGCTGTTTTTATAGTTGCTGAGCTTTGTGAGTTTGTTGTCTGTTTTGGCCGTATCTTCTCCAATCCAGTATTATGTCTTTCCCTGCAGACCAAGTTTCTCTGTCCAGTTTAACGCAGGCCTGTGACAGTGCGGCGTCCACAGGAAGGGGGGTGCTGGGTTCCCTGCCCCCCAGGGAGGCTGGAGCTGGGCGGGATGAGAAGCAGGAGGGAATAGAAGGAAGGAGGGAGATCGGGAAGGAGGCCCGGAGAGGCCGTGGCGCAGGGGCGTGTGGAGAAGCGGCGCCGGCGTCTCGGCCCGGGGCTTGCACCAGGGACTCGGGGACATGGACGGAGACGCTTGCAGGAGACAGAAATGGGGTGAGGGGCCCGTGGGGAGGGGGCCGTGGCGGACTTTGTCTTGACGTCGATTATGCTCTTTTCCTCCCAGACTTGTCTGGCCTCGTCTACCCTTTTCCTATGGATTCCCCCAGACGGTGCCTTAGACTGTGGCAAGTTTTGGGGCTTCAGTCATCCAATATAGAAGTGAGGCCTACGGGACTGTCCTCTCAGCTTCGAGCTCTGTCCACCCTGCTGCACCTGAGGATATCCTTATTCTTATGGATTAACAATATCTCCCTTTTAAATTTCACCAACATTTATGACCATGTGCAAACAGAGCCCAGGACCCGGCTGGGGCTTTGAAGGGGGGTTACAAGTGGGAGCCCGAAGCATCGGCTACCCCGTCCCCCCAATTACTCTGTGGGGCTGCGGTGGGGCTGGGTTTGCTCAGGTCAGCGGGAACTCGGGCGCCTCCAACCCTGGGTCCCTGTTCCCTGTCATCTCGTGACACATTGCGAATCTGACCTCGAGCACCCCTCCTTCTCTGTAAGTCCACCGCATTTGGAGAAATACAGAGAAATGGTAGGAAATAAAAATGGTAAAATTGTGGTGTAAAGGAGGAGTTTAAATGGTATTTTCCACACGAATGATGAACCTCTCCAATAAATGAAGTCGAAATTAAATGCAATTAATGTTAGATTGAAAGCTTACTCATGTAAACAGTTATATAAGATGATGTGGCAAACACAGAAGTTAGATAAGTCGTAGGAATTAGCTAATCTTCCCTGGGTGGCCTTGCAAAACGGCTGATTAAGCCTGGCTTAGGTGATTCAATAAGAAAGAGAATTTATTTTGCAGGTCAGGAAGTGCAACGTGTCTTTTTAAGCCTGAGTGTCTAGTGACCATCTTCTTGAGATGAATACTGACGGAAGAGTAAAGAATTAGCAATTGAGGACAAAAATGCACCGCGTGCCGGCATCTAGCGCCAAGCAAAATAGCCATCGCTGCTTTGGAGAGCGGACTCTGAGGTCGCTGAGAGCTCACCAAAAAGCAGATCTTTATTGTTCAACTTTGGAATAGCTTTTTGCGCATTCTCGTCGTGTCTCTCTCTCGGACGTCAGGGACAGAACCGAAAGTATAGAACGAAAGGGAAATGGTCGTAAAAGCCAATGTCACTGGTCCTGCTGGGAAAGATGGCGTCTGGGGAGGGGCCGCCTTTATCTCAGGCTTCCTTGAGGCCCGACCTAGGCTTCCTGGAGCGCCGAGGTTGCCACAGCCTTTGTGCCAGCCTGACCCACATTTTTTTTTTAGTGTCAAGAAATTAATTTTTCGTTTTTAAAATGTTATTTTTTATCATCCTTTGTTGTATTGACCTGGTTAGTGTTTTGACAGAATAGGGTCCCTGCAGGTGGGGTCACCTTAGCTCCCTCACTCTGAAGCACCACGGTGCTCCCCCATCATCACAGCCTCCCCCTCCCCTGTTCACCCTCCCCCGGGTGGCCAGGTCTGCGGTCAGCTCACAAAGGTAGCTCCAAGTACGGCCTTTGTCCGGCCTGGGCACAGTGATGCCCACGGTGTCTTCTTCTCCCAAACGCCCGTATTTTAATTGGGCCAGCCAGAGCTGGAGCCGCACCTACTCTCACCACCCTCTCCTAGAGCTCAAAATGCACCTGCAGGGTGTCCCTGGTACCGCAGGGGTTAAGTCTCAGCACTGTGAAGCTATCCTCAGCACTGCAGCACGAGTTCGATCCCCGGCCAGGGAGCTTCCCACAGGGCACGGCAGACCCCTCCTGCCTCCCCGCTGCTCCCCTCAGCAGTGGGTTTCAGTGGATCTGCTCCCCACTTTGTCTCTGGGGAATCCTCTCACCCTCCCACCCCCACCTCTCTGGCCTGTACCCCAGCTCTTGTATATGTAAATAAATAGATCTTAAAAAAATGCACCCACAGATGGCCCATGCAGGCAGGAAGCCAGGGGGCGCCCCTGGGGATCTGAGATGAACCCCATGCCAGAGAGCCCAAGCCAGCATCCCCCCCGCCCCCAACCCCTCTGCCCTCTGTCCTTCCCGAGGACTCGGAGCTGATGCAACCACTGTCGGAGTACGGAGTCGGCACCCGTCTTTGGAGACGTGAGACATTTCATTCCCCACAGCATCCGTCTTTTAATTCCGACTTCCCTGAAAGCACAGTGCCCTTGTGTCCCGAGCCCCACATGCGCGGGAAGAACGGCCATCTATATTTCATTCTAAATGAGACATCTGTGTCTGCAATTACAGGCTTCCTCTTTTCCAGAAATTACTTTAGCGAGGCGAAGGACAGACCCAATAGTCTGAATCTCCTTTCTGTCCACGACCGGTCTCCCATGCTCGGTGACGACAGAGGGCAGAAAGGGGCCATAATGTCCTCAGTCCTCAACCCCTTCTTCTTTCCAGAACAGACAACCCCAGTCTTCCGTGACCTTTCTAGGGTTCAAACGGGTGCTGAACCTTCAGAGCAACAGCCCAGCTCAGCTCTGCACCGGGGAGACTCTTTACTGCCCCCTGGTGGATAAAGCCAGAGAAACATGGTACCCAAGGGCCAAGACCAAAGAACCAGCAAATTGGCTCATTCTTCTGGAGTGCGAGAGGGGGAGCAATATTAGAGAGAGGTGGGCTTATAAAGGAGGGGACAGCTTGGGCCCTCATTCATTCAAATGCCATGTCTTCGTATTTTATACTCTCCCTGGTAACGGGAGGAGTCTCCCGGTAAATTTGAGGGAGGGTGAGGATTCCTCTCCAAACACCGTTTGTCAGCCTTGATTCATGCAACCTTTTCTCCTCGGTCTGTCTTCTCATCCTGACTCCAAGATTACCCATTTTCCGGACCGTGGGCACTAGCTACGGGTATGTGCAACACACCCTAATGGCCTCTGATGCACTTGAGTGTTTCTTGCAAATTAAGCCTCCCTCACCCCGTAACATAATGAAGACGTTTCTGCAGCCAGGATTATCATTAGTTGCCAAGTCCTTAAATCTCTTTGCTCCCTGGTCTTTAATCTCCCCGCTTTTACCTACATTCCATGGTTTAATTGGAAGATAATAGTCATTAAAAAAAAATGGGTCTCAGGTAGTGTAGGAAGAGCTGGCATGCAGCCAGTAACCCGGGGATTCTCTCTTCTTTCCTTCTGCTTTCCTCATTGGCCCTGCAAAAGCATTTTTTTTCCTGAAGAAAACAGTTGGCTACTGGGCATACCATTGAAGCTCAAGTTATGCATGAAGGGGAGGGAAACATGATTCTTACTTACGGACACACACTGCAAACACAGCCCACATTGCCAGTGTCGGAGACAGGAAGGACCAAGTGACGGTGGGTATTCGCCTCGGAGAGCAGAATGGCGCGCATCGGGTGCATTATATCAAACACGGCATCTTATAACTGTAGATTCCTAGACCTGGGTCTAGGATCATCTCACCTGCTCTCTAGCTTGGCCATCTCCAGCTTGGGACCCGCAGCCTCGCCTGGCTGTTTGGTTTGTGATAGGAAACTGTGTTTGCAGAAGGTCAACATATGGCGCCGAGTTTTGAGAAATGAAGCACAGGTTCTCTAGCTTGTTATGTTCATCTCTAGTTCCCCGAAAGCCAGCTGCATCCTGAGCTCCCGTCACCCTCCCAGCGTTTGCTGTGTCTGGTCTTTGAGCTGGGCTGTTCTCACAGGTGTGAGGTGGCATCTCATTGACGTTCTGATTTGCATTTCCGTGATGATAAGTGATGATGAGCGCTTTCTCACGTTCCTGTTGGCCATCTCCAGCTCATCTCGCCTTGACCCTCGCTCCCTTTGATATTACTTGAGCTTTGATGCTTACGTCAAATCTGGAAGGCAGATGGTAAAAAGGAAACTGTCTAGAGATAAAGGGCTTTGAGGTTGTAGGTTCCAGGAACTGCTTGAGTTTCCAAGAGGTAGTAAGTTGGGAGTAACCAAGAGGCCAGGGGCAGCCAGAATACATGGACTGCTGGGGCAGAGTAACACCCCTCCCTGCTCTGTAGGCGGCTCGTGATGGATCATTCACTCACTTGTTCATTCAACAAACACTCATTTGCGACTTCTGCACCAGGTACCTGCACGAGAGCTGCAGAGCTCCTTTCACAAGTTCAAGAGCGAATGCTGGCCTAGATGGATCTATTTTAGTCTCTTGGAAACGCTAGTAGTTTTTGGCAAAGGAAATCATCGTGATGGGTCAGCCAAATACTACAACTTCTCTCAACATTTGGTAGAAATTATCAGGGAAGCCATGCCAAAGCGCAACAGAGACGGAAAGAGACAACCGACGCTAAGCTGAAGGGTGTTCCTCTCCGTGTGTGAACATATGGTCGCCCCTGCAGTGTCTGCTCCGTGCTGGGGTCTGCACACAAGGAGGTGAATCCAGTCACCGGGGCTCAAATCTTAATGGTGAAGGTGTTGGTTTTCTAGGCACTCTATTTGTTTTTAAAGATTTGTTTATTTATGCATACAAGCTGGGGTATAGGTCAGAGGCGTGGGGTGGTGAGAGGATTCACCAGAGACAGAGTGGGGAGCAGAACAGGCAGATCGACTGAAGCACACTGCTGAGGGGGCAGCGGGGAGACAGAAGAGGTCTGATGTGCCCTGTGGGAATCTCCCTGGCTGGGGATCGAACTTGTGCTGCAGGGGCTCTGGACAGCTTCATAGTGCTGAGACTCAACCCGTTGTGCCACCAGGGAGGCCCTTTCTAGGCACTCTTTAAGGCAGGTGCTTTTTCTTTCTTTTATGTGTTTTTTTTAAAGATTGATTTATTTATGCAAATGAGCTGGGGTACAGACCAGAGGTGTGGGGCGGGGAGAGGGTTCACCAGAGACGGAGTGGGGAGCAGAACAGGCAGATCGACAGAAACACACTGCTGAGGGGAACAGCGGGGAGACAGGAGAGGTCTGCTGTGCCCTGTGGGAATCTTCCCGGCCAGGTATCGAACTTGCGTCGCCTCTGCAGACAGTGCCACAGCGCAGCGCCTAACAGCTGCCCCACCGGGGAGGCCGGCAGGTGCTTTTTCTATAACGTGAGGCTGAAAATGGCAACTCCAGCCTCGGGCCTCTTGAGAGTGTCCTCTTAGCTGGAAAGCAGACTAGCAGGTCAAAGGGGCTCGTCTGGGCCTGATCAGAGGGGATGTGTCAAGAAGCACAGATCCCGGATGTCTTTTGTTGAGGAGAAAAAGCGCCCAGATGGAATCAGAGCTCAGGGAGTGCTCCCGGAGAGGCTCTCCTGGAGGATGACCTGAAACCCCAATTCTTGTGGCCCCATACCCTGCGGCTTCATCCAGGCAATTCTAAGAATGATTTTCTCCATACTTTTTATTACGGTTTAATCCACTGGTCCTCAGCATTCCCTCCCTATTAGAACACCCTCACCCTCTCAACTATGACTCACTTCTAACAATATGGCAACAATGACGAGACGTTGCTTCTAACGTTCGGCAGCAAAGAGACTTAGGAGTCTTTCTAGTTTGCTCTCTGGCGTCTCACCATGATGGAAGCCGGATGTCAACGTGTGAGTTGCCCCAAGGAAAGACCAATATTCAAGGAACCGAGGGACCACCAGGTGCCAGCCGGAAACAGAGTCCTCAGGGACCACCTGGAGGGACCCAGGAAAGATCTGGAAGTTGTGTCTCTGATGACACCGCAGCCCTGGCTGACCTTGGCTGCACCCTTGGAGACGTCTCGCGCCACAGCGCCCAGCGGAGCGCAATGCACTTTCTCAACTCCCTTGCCTTTTGGGAAATGTCTGTGTGCGTTTCTGCTGGAAACAGGCCTAGAAATGGAACCACCCAGCCACAGCATGTAGCCAGGGTTAGTGGACAGTGGTGAACAGTTTCCCAAAGGGGTCGTGCCAATTTATACTCTTCCCGGCTGAGCCTGACCCCATTGATTCTCTCTCCCTCTGTTGCTGCTCAGTTCAGCTGAGGACCAAGCATGTCGTGGGGTGTGAACGCCATATTTTATTAGTAATAATACTAATAAGAAGAATCACCACAGGGGAGGTCACCTTTTGGATCTCTAACGATCTGATGTGTTCGTTTCCAAAAGACAAAATAAGTCGGCCGTTCATCATGCGTTGTTATTTTCGGCGTGTTGACACAAAACACAACGTTAAACATTCCTTAGGGCACAGAGATGCCTGAGTGTCATTGAATTAGATTTTTTTTTAGGAGATAACCAGGATTAAAGGAAATAATTGGTAGAAGTAGGAAGCTTTTATGTTACGTTTTTAATGTCTAGGTTATTTAGGTGAACGCAGGCTTTTCCTGAGCTTAAATCTCTGACAGTGGCCTTCACGTTCTGTTTGGCAGTGCTGGTGGAGAAGTCTCTGCAGTTTGTTGTTCTCGTCAGTGAGAGAGGCTTTACTGGATTGTGCCCATTTTTTGATTTTATGTAAGTCATAACGCTTTGCTGATTTAGATGGTTTATTGCATCGTATACATGACGGGGCTGTTACTAAAGATCGGGTTTTCCTTTTAATAATCAGCTTACAAGGCAGATTCTTATATTAGAGTCCTATTTGTTGAATTCTTAACTATCACCAAGACAAAAGAATGACACTCCTGAGCTTGACCTTGTGTAGGGAATGAAAGCAATAGGCAAAAAAGGAGGTTCACAGGCTGCAGGCCAACTGTAGCTGCACTTGGCTGGACATGCTTGTTTGTGTCGGGATGTACTCGGTGGGGGGGGCAGTGAGGGAAAGCCTAGAAGACAGTTATCTGGGTTGTGGTACAGGCAGCATTAACCACATAAGGTAGCACCACAAAAGCCACAGGATAAAGAAATGGCAAGCATCATTGGAAGTAGGAGCATAAAGGGAGGAAGGGAGGGCCCCCAAATACATAGGCAATGCCACCATCAAGACAGGAGGGTGGACTCGACTAAACTTAGAGAAAAATCTGAGGAAAATAATCGAGCAGTATTGGAAAGGACCCTCTGAGGCGAAAAGTCTGAGGAGCGTCCTCATGGAGTATTAGTGTCCATCTGTCTGTCCGTTGCACCTTGGGGTGTGGAATCTGAGGCGAAAGGACCCTCTGGGAACCAGAGTCTGAGGGGATGCTGGGTCTCTGAGGAGAAAAGTCTGAGGAGACTGCTCACCGACTATTAGTGTCCGTCTGCCTGTCCAGGGCGCCTCAGAGCGCGGAATCTGAGGCGAAAAGACCCTCTGGGAACCAGAGTCTGAGGAGACGCTGGGTCTCTGAGGCAAAAGTCTGAGGAGAGCACTCACAGAGTTTTAGTGCCTGAGGAGGGAAATCTGAAAGAAAGAACCCTTTGGCTATCAATGTTTGAGTACTATACAGGTCTCTGAGGTGAATTATCTGTGGAGAAAATACCCTTTGCAATCCAGTGTCTGCACGATACTGCGCTCCCTTTTCAAGGTATAGTTGTAGAATGGCGAGAGAGCCTAGGTACATGGCCATTACTGGGAGGACCTGCCGGCCATCTTGGCACTCATCTGGAGCCATATATCTGTGGGCCCTTTAGGGGCTTCATTCCATCCTGCTGGTGTGGTTTGCAAGGTCTCGCAGATGAGGAGCCAGCCGGGAGTTGTCCTGTGACTTCCGTGATGCTTCTGTACAGTGTGAGGTTGTGTCTTACAATAGCTCAGAGGGGACTAATTTTCTGTCCATTCCTTACCTGTACCCAGAAACTCCTGGGTTCAACTTCACCTGTCATGGGGCTACAAAGTTGGGGTTCAGCATAGCTAACTGGGCAGGAAGTTCCTTTATTCTGTGTCACACGTTTAGAGCTGAGGTAGGCCAGACCTGGCCTGCCTCTCTGAGGGGGAAACAGCGAGGAGGTTTGGTGCTGACTGTTCCGGGGTCATATGTTAGCCCGCACAGGAGCTTGGTCATGGGGTGTGGTATCTCCGACGTCTTTTTGAGGTCCCCCATGGACACCTCTGTTTCCTGTGTCTTTGTTAGAGAGAAACCTCATTCTTCATCATTTCGACCCCTCTCATCGCCCTGCCTGCCCTGACGGCATCTAGCCCTTGGAGATAAGGCCATGGGGACGAAAGGCCCAGATAGCCACAGCTCTGACAGGAAGAGCCGACGGGACTAACGCTTGTTCTCGGGAGCACGGCGGGGGTTTGTGTCTGCGGCTCTCCAGCACGAGGAGTTGCAGTGCCTCCTCCCTCACTTTATGTCTGTGCATTCTTCAGAAAGCAAAGATGAAATCCCAAAGCACCGAGCATGTCTTTAACACCAATGAGAGCATCCATAAGTGATTTGCTCTCTTTCCTGAGACAGACCAAGTGCTCTGGTCACGTCTTATTGCGTTAGGGTTGATCTCAGCCCGGTGCCTTAAAGCCTCTGCCCTTTTAGCCCAGTTCATGATTTGGGTACCAGGAATTTGGTCAAGGCTTGGCGGGGTGAGTCTCCTGGGCTTGTGGCACTGACTGAGGCCACCTCGTGGTCATCCTGAGCTGGGGGCTGGCCGGGATCGGGAGGGCCTGCACCGGTGTGGGCTGCTCAGGCCTGATTCCGGCTGGGGGGCCGCAGTGCAGCCCCTGGGCGGCTCCAGCGTGGCCTCCCCTGGCAGCTGCGCTTTCGTGGGGATGGTCAGCGCTTGAATGGAGAGGGCTTTAAGAAAGCTCCCTGTCCCCCAGGCCTCGGCCCGAGGCTTGTTCCTGTCACATCCCACTGGGCAACCCCCCTAGAGTCTGCCTAGAATAAGGGGACGGACGTGGACCCCAAAGCAAGACGTGACAATAATTACGGCTATTTACCAGCCACTGCCTCGAGACAGTGAGTTCCAGTCTTCCGATGGCAACTTTTTCCTCAGTTCGCTTTCCTGTGTCTTAACTTGCTGAAACCTGGAAGAACAGGCCAGAGCCTTTTTTGTATTTTATGCATTTTTATTAATAGCAAACACTTCTTAGGGCCTGTCATAGTGGGGTTCGCTTCGAGGCTGGTTAAATCGCTCCCATCAGTGCTCAGTGAGTAGCCGAAACAGTAACGGGCTCCCTGCCACGGCAGCCCCCCGACAAAACGCCCATTGTTCTCTGCGCTGGCACATGCTCTGGGGCTCCTGGCAGAGAGAGCGGGTTCCTTGTCGTTATTGCCACAGTCACTTTCTTTCTTATTGAGGGACGTGTGTTTAGAGGGTGACTTCTGACAGGGACACCCAGGAGGTGCTTTCCCTGCCGTCTTGGCTTCATTCTTCTACAGAGATGGGCGAAGGTAGAACGGAGACCCCGTGTGCTGAGGCGCCGGAGTGGGGGGAGAAGCTGAGTCTGCAGAGTCTGCTGGGCTTCGGGGGCTGAGCAGCAGAAGCGTGTCTTCGGCAGAAGCGAGGGAGGCCCTCAGGACAAGAGTCCTGTCCTTGGCAGTGACGTGAGGTTGCATTTTAGCTTCTAGGAACTCATCACACGCGTCTTTGGAATGGCCAGCCCCCTGGACGCCCTTCATCTCCCGCTGTACCCCCTGGGCCCCAAATGCCTCCTTCCCCGAGTCTGGACCCCAGGGCGGCCACATCCCCAAGCTCACGCCTCCCTCATCGCCCCACCCAGGCGGCGTGCCAGCTTCCCCCGGCGCGTCACTCCTAACCCGCCCTCAGGCCCCTGGGCCCCATCTGTGGCTACAGTCCTCTGCTCTCCTCCACCACGGCCTGGGGCGGGCGATGCTCCTCCCCGAAGGGGCCCGACTCTGCCACCCCCACTGGCTGTGGCTGGGATCGCTAGGGGTTTCTCACGCGTGGCCCCATGCCACTGTGCTGGCCCCAGAGAGGCCGTCCCGCTCTGCAGGGTGCCGGCCGCCTCCCCAGAGGCTACTCTCGTGCCGTCCAGGGGGTCACACCAGCCGTCCGGCAAACGGTCTCCAGCTGCCCCTCTTCTTAGTCAAGATTCGGGTTAGTCTTCTCTCTGTCGTGCTGGCCACAGGGAGACCTCGGGCATCGCTGCCCCTTACTCCCGGTGCTGCTCGTGACCTGTCCACCTGGCCTGGGCACCTGTCCACCTGGCTCTCTCGGGTAGGGGTCGTAGACAGTCGGCGGTTGAATCCCCAGGCTTTGGGATGGTGCCCCGTGTCCATAATCCATGTTGGGGTCACGCTTGCGAACCCTCAGTGAAGAGTGGGTGGTGGGCTAAGCAGGGTGGTTGGATAAAGGGTGGACGGACTGGACAGTTGGGGGGTGGCTGGAGGGTAGAAATGGTGAAGGAGCAGATGCTTCGGATGTTTATAACATCCGAAGGATGGTCAGATACGACGGCCTTCCACCTGCAATCTTGTGGCTTCGGTTGTTAACTTTTTCCTCGCACATTCCTTAAGTCCAACCACACCTCTCTAAAGAGCCTGTAGTTGGTTTTAATTCAGCCTTCTTAAAGCTCTGGGAAGACAAGAGCGTTTAAGAGCATGCAGCGAAGCAGAGGGGGACCTCACTGTCCATTCCCATCTTGATTTGATTTATTGGGAAGGGTGGCTCTCATCACCATGCAGGCGCCTCACCAATGGGTTAGACATAATTTAAATTTTATTTAAGGTTGATGAAGTGAAATTATTTGGGGGGAAACCATATATATTAAAAAAATTTCTATCAGTCCATCCATCCATCCATCCATCCATGCAGTCTGTCTGTCCATCCATCCATCCATCGTCCGTCCATCTGTTCATCCATCCATCCATCTATCCATCCACCATCCATTCATCCAGTCTGTCTATCCTCTCTCTCTCTTTCTCTCTCTCACCTGTAGCTTTGTGTGTGTGTTGTTAAGATTTGCTCAATGTATTTCCCCAGAACAATCTTGTAGAAATGTAAGTATCTTCACCCCTCTACCCCCAGCTGGTGAAGCTATACACACAAATAAGGGTTTGCTCAGGAGCAGAGACCAGCACGAGAGAAACCAGAATTCAGTCTCTGTTGCTACCTGAGACCCACTGCGTGTTACCACTGCTAAAATTCAGTGTTTGTATTTTCATTTTAGGCAGAGTATGCCTTATTTTTTAAAATAAAATGTTGATTGCAACAAATGCTGGAAAGGCTGTGGAGAAAAAGGAACTCTTCTACACTGCTGGTGGGAATGTGAACTGGTCCAACCACTATGGAAGGCTGTATGGCGATTCCTCAGACTGCTAAACATGGAGCTCCCATACGACCCAGCAATCCCACTTTTGGGAATTTACCCAAAAGATACAAAAACACTAATCCAAAAGGATACATGCACCCGTAGGTTCATTGCAGCACTGTTCACAATAGCAAAGGTATGGAAGCAACCCAGATGTCCAAAAATAGATGATTGGATCCAGAAGATGTGGTACATATACACAATGGAATACTATTCAGCATGGAAAGAAGATAAACACATGCAATTTGCAGCGACATGGATGGAATTAGAGGGGATCATATTCAGTGAAATAAGCCAGAAAGGAAGAAAAATACCGAATGGTTTCACTTACAACAGGACTATAGGGAAACCAAACAGCAGGGTCGCCCAGGCGTGATCTTCCTGCCCCTGCTCCCCTGCCCCCACTCTGCCCCCCGCTCCCCGCAGAATGTCTCTGATTTATAGTTGCCTGCTGGTTTTGCCTTTTTATTATTTTTTCCCTGATCTCCTATTTGGTTCCCCTGCATCCCTGCTATAAGTGAGACTATCCGATACCTTCTTCCTTCTGGCTTATTGCACCGAGCACCTTCCTCCAGCTCCATCCGCGTTGCTGCCAATGGACCTCAGTCACCAAAGGCGGAAGTTTACGGATTGAACCAGCAATCAAAAAGATAAACTCACGGAAGCTGGTTTTTTAACGAATGCCATAAACTTCCTCCTCCGGTGGCCGTGCTCAGTCGAGGGCGAGGGGAGCCGCGAGGAGGCCGTGATGTCGGTGCGGAGAGCCGGCGTGCGCTCTCGTGAAAGCACACACTGGCCTCTGTGTCCAGGGAGGTCCGTGTCCCGCGTCCTCCAGCGGTGGACAGGGGAGCATGGTGGGAAAGGAAAAGCGCTCGCTGCCGGGCAGATGTGACTATGGCTGGATCAACTTTATTTCAAGCTTGGATTACACCGCAGTTAGTATGAACGTGCTACATTAAGCCAGTTAACAGTTCAGCAAAAATGCATTGCGTTCAAAAAGCAGGCTATTGGGAGGTCTGGCAAACTTTGGGGCGTGGGCACGACGCCCCTGCAGGGGGTTGCGAGCCCCGGGGGTGTTCCTGCGCTGATAGGGTGGACACGCCAGAGGCCGGGCTGCTGGGCCTGTGCACCCGAGTGTCCGCTCCGGCCTGTCCCCGGGCTCCCTGCCCGCTATTCAGAATGTTTCTTCTTGCTAAAAGCCTCAGTCCAGTGACCTAGATCCCTCCGCGCCGCTACTCTGCCCGGCTTTGCAGCGTCAGGTCGCTCCGTCTGCGGGACAGTGGGCACCAGACAGGCGGTGTCAGCGCCCAGTGTTCAGCTGAGGTCTCAACACGGGCCCAGTGGAGGGCAAGTGGCTGCCCACTCTTCGCCTGGCCACTGGCCTGCCCCTCCTCCGACGACTTAGGTCGACTCTGTCTGCACAAGGGCCCCGCCTCTTGCGCAAAGGGCGGGTCCCAGAGATGGAAGGACAGTGGTGGGTTGAGGAGATGATCCCACTTTCCTCCCGCCCCCTCGGCCTTGCTATCCCGGCGCTGCAGCCCAGGAAGGGTTAAGTCAAGGGCCACTGGCTCCTGCCGCTGGCACAGCAGGGCGCTCCCACAAGCGCCCCAGAAAGCAGCGTTATTTAAGACGGCACCTGCTTTCTCGTCTCCTTGGGAGATTCAGTTCCCCACCAGGAAGCTAGCACGGGCCTGGTCTCCTCGGGGCGAGCCTGTGTCCTCGGCGCCTGCTTTGCTTGCAGGTACAAGCGGAAGGCCTGTCCGCGCTGTGCCGGGAAGAAAAAGGAGCGTGCAACCCAATTCCTGGGGAGGGCATCCTGACGCGGGCACACCCGATTCCAGAGAGGGGCGTGGACTCTGGGGTCCACGTCAGGGGCTGGTCACCCCCGGAGCTGGGAGGACCTCAGGTGTCTCAAGCATGCGCCAGCCCCGCGAGGGCGTCCCCCACGTCGGAAGCTGAGGCGCACGCGTGGTGAGCGCGACTCCTGCTCCGGGGAGCTTCGGAAGCTTATCAGCGCTTAGCGGGAGCTCACGTGCCGAGCTCCCTGGAAGGCAGAGCGATTCCGCCAACGTCCACAAAAAGGTGCCTGGGTGCACGAAGCGTGTCTGGGGCAGGGAAGGCGTCCCCGCTTAGGGGCTCGTCTATTGGGGTCTCTGCGCCTAGGGGTATTCAGCAGGCCTGCTTTGCGCGGGGGTTCAGACGCCAGGCGGGGGCCGTGGCCGGCCTGGCTCAGGGAGACTAGCGCCTCTGGATCTGCACGTCCAGCTCGCCGTACACGTGCCTCAGCGAGTCGCTGCTCATGCTGGCGATCAGCTTGCGGGCGCCGGCCACCCAGGGCCGGAAGACCTCCTCCCACTGCACCGTGGCGTTGGGCCGGATCTCGCTGCAGGAGGGAGAGAGAGGAAGGGTCTTATTTTTCGGGGAAGCATCCAGATTCCTACCCTGACCGGGGTGGGAGACCCCTCGCCTGACCACACACACACCTCCTCTTGGGGTGTGGCTGCTTCTGCCACTTATACCCTACTGGGTTCCCTGGGTAAAGCTGTTTTGGGGACGAGCCGTTGCGCCCCGGTTCCGTCCTCCCGGGGGTATCTGCTGGCTTCCCGGGAGATGGGGCCCTTCCAGTGTGTGGTAGGGCGAGTTTTCTGGCCCCCAGAACCCCGTCGGTGTGGCCTCTGCTTGGCCCGGGTGCTGTCTTCTCTCCAGGGGTCAGCGCCCATGTGAATCCCTCAGCTTTCCCTGCCCAGGTCTGGACACTCCGGGGAGTCTTCCCTAGTCCCTTGGGGTGGCCTGGTTTCCAGGCCCGCAGTCTTCTAGCCTGTTCGAACAATAAGCAGGTGTCCTCGCCCTAAAGGCCTCCCCTATCGGACACCGTCCGAGTGGCGAGGGGGCGAGCGTTGGCGCTACGGCGGAGCCGAGTCGGACGCTGTGAACCGAGTGCGCATGTGTACGCTTGGCACTGCAGCCATTCCACTAGCTCCACCAGCTTCGCGGGGGTCGCCTGCGCTGCCTGACCCCTGCCACGTAATCCAGGGAAGCGAGTCATCAACTCAGCGTGGACACAGGCTGGCCACGGGGACGTCTCCAGAGCTGTGCGGCTCCACTCGTTTGCTTCTCCCTGGCTGCCCCATGCGATGGAACAGAAGTTCCTGGTGCCTGCCTGCACCTGGCTGGTGTGCAAGGCAGGTAACCGCCTCCCGGGACCTGTAGCCGTGTGTGACACAGGAGCTCCCCATGGCGCTTGCCACACCAGCTGGCCCCCGTGTCCGCCCGGCGCTCGCCATGGCTGGGCCGCGCAGGTGCCCGGGCACTGAGTGTGCAGGACGCACGGCGGGGGGCGCTCACTCCCACGTCCGGGTGGTGCCGCAATCCCGGATGGTCCTTTCTGCCCGGGGAGAGGCGCCGTGATAAATGATCCCCAATAACATGCTGAGCCATCAGGAGCGGCGGCCGTTCATCATCTTGAATGCACCCGGGCAAATGGGATTATTATTACAATAAACTGCAACTCTCGAGCGCGTCCTCCACGGCGCCCGCCGCAGCTCTGTCCTACTTGCGAAATTCAAATTTTCAACCCAGATCGCCCAGTCTTTTTCTTGAAATAACTCGCTGAAACCTGATCATTTTGTAAAGAGGAAAATGAGTCTGGAAGACTGATGACTTGATGTTCTGGAGGTATCGGGTGCGGGAGCGCCAAGGCTGAGCGGCTGGGGCGGGGCTTGGGGAGAGGGCGGGGGAGGGGCAGGCCACGAGCCTCCTGGGGCAGTCGGGGCAGGGGGCTTGGACCAAGCAGGGATGAGACAGGGCAGAGCCGTCCACTTCCACGCGCAATCCCCAGCATCGCCCGACTCCCTCAACTGCTCTGGGGGGGGGGTCCCATCTCTCCAGCTGCCCTTTCCAACGCCCCGTGGTTAGGAGCGTCTGCTGCCCTTCCAGCATGTCCTGGTGACAATGGGGTGTTCTGGGGTCCCCCAGTGTGGCAGTGGTGTCTGTGGGCTCAGCTCTGGGGGACAGTGTGCTGCAGCAGGCAGGCAGCAGAGAACAGCGTGCTCGCCACAAAGCCACTGCTGTGCCCGCGTAATTGCCGTGGCAGGCGCCTTCCAGCTCCTGACCACATCTGAGGTCCTTTGCTTTGCAGAGATTCCCCGAGCCTGGGTCCCCAGACGAGACCACGGGGCCGAGCGTCCTGGCTCTTTCCTGCCATAGACAAAGGTATGGGGGGCACCCGTGGCATGGGGGTGTCCCCAGGGCACTGGCCTCTTCCCGACCTTCCTGGCCCCCTGGCTCCATGCTTCCAGGTCTGGGCTCGCCGAAGAGCAGTGGCCGGGCCTCTCGGCCTGAGCAGTGGGCACTGCGTTGGGTGAGGACCCGCGATCCTTCAACACACAGACTCTTTCCATGCGCCCGACATGGAGGCATAGGAGTGGCCGGCCAGAGGTAGCGGGGTGCCGGTGCCATCCGTGAAGGCTGTGGGGTGACTGCAGGGAAGGAAACCTTGGCTATGGCAGGGGCTGTTTTGCAGGAGAAACGTGTTTCACTCTGCTCGAGCGGTTCTTGCATCTGATTCGAGGGGGAAGGTGCGAGAATGGGGAGGGAGGCAGCCGGCTGTGATGGAATCAGGGCTGCCACAGCTGACCTCTCCCACGCGGCCGCCTCCCTCATTTAATTCCCTCCCTGCAACGTCCTATTAGCTCCGGGAGCTTGTCATGCTTCATGCATTGTTTTAAAAAGCACTCAAGTGATTTTCTCCTTCGTTCATGGCGCCTTCTGGCATCAGGCAGCTCTTACCCGGCGAGCTGTGGGCCCCGCAGTTTGAGAGACGCGCAGAGATCTCTTAGCGGGTGGATGGTTTTTTCCTTTAAGGAGGTCCAGATGGGACAAAGGAGCCCTGCGCTTGTCCCACAGATGCCAGGCTCCGGGCAGGGCGCTGGCGGCACCTCTGGGGCACTGTCCTTTTCGCCTTCGGAGCCGAAGGGAAAGTAATAAGCCCCAAAGACCGGGGTCCATGCTGGGTGTCAGGTTTTAAGAGGATCTCTGCCAACTGGGGCTACGTGGGGAGAGGGAGTTGAGAGCCCAGGAGAGGCAGGCACGGGGCGTCGAGGATGACGGGCAGGGGACCACACTGTCTGCAGCCACCCTCGGCCCAGACGGCCTGTGCTACGTCGGCCAGTGAGCCCTAGTGGCAGAAGGGGGAGCCGCTTCCCACGGGCAGGGAACCTGGCCGAGAGTGACCGTCTGGCGCTCCAGGCCGAGAGGCAAGCTCCTGAGCGCGCTCACCGTGGCCAGCCCGGGCTCGGGGCTGAGAGCGGAGCAAGGGCAGAGAGGCTGCCAGCAGTGCGGGACAGGGGCTCAGCCGTGCGGCTGGACGGGGCCCAGGGGCCTGGGAGATTCTCTCTGGAATCATCCACCAGGTCTCTTAAAAGCTGGGCAGCTCTGGCCAGCTGTGTGGCCCTCAGCTCCACCGCTGAAGGGAGAGAGACTGGTGCCCGCCCCGCTCAGGGTTCAGAGGACAGAAGCCAAGCCCTGCAACCAGCCCCGTTTGGCCCCACGCCCCTGATACTACCCGTGGGCACCGCAGCTTCTCACGTGTGGAGTGGGCTGGGGTAGGGCTGGGAAACCGGGGCCAAGGGAGCCCCCCCTTACCGGAACAGCTTCCGCATGGGCCTGATCAGCCCAGGCCCTTCCAGGCGAAACCAGACGTTCTGCAGGGTCTCGGACAGAGGGTTGGTGAACTCCACAGTCGCCACCATATCGGAGCCCACGACCTTGGTGCCCCGGACCTGAGGGGAGAGGAGAGGACTGGGCATTAGCAGAAGCGCTGAGCAGAGGGGACAGCCTCCCCCTCACCTCCCCCCCAGCACCCTTGGTCTCCCCCTCCCGCCCCAGCTGCTGCCCTACAGATGGCGATTTTATGGCCATGAAACCAGGGGTTACCTACTGAGAAAAAGATGGAAAATTACTAATTAGAGGCGTCCTTTCCCTCTCATTACAGAAACCACCCTAATTAGAGCTCGAGTTGATGGCCGCGCCTGCCGGCTGCTCTGTCGGCGGGTGAAGAGCTTTGGCCGCAGCACAGACTCCCCGGGAGGCTGCGGGAGCGGCAGGGAGGAGCAGGGCGCTGCGGGCTGGGGTGCTGGGGCTCCAGAGGCCTGCCGCGCCGTGGCTTGCAGGCACCCCAATAGGGCAGCGTCCACGAAGGGGCCCCTGCTGGTGTGGGGGGACTTCCGTCTGCAGTGGCACCGTCTGCGGTCAGAAGGGGGTGCTCCCACGGGCCGGGCACTTTTGGGGGTTTATCCAGGCGATTCTCGTGCCAGGCGGTGGCTGGTCGCAGCGCTCAGTATCCGGGGAGCAAGATGCTCAGACCGCTCTCCCCTCCTGGAACAGCCCAGGGTGAGGCGCCGCTGAGGCGCTGGCCGGGGCATGGGCAGGAGCAGACGGTCAGGGACTGGACTGCGGGAGCGCTGGGCAGCATGGCCGACACCGCCCGGCAGCAGCCCGGGATAGCTGACGGTTAGCTGATGGTGCCGACCGCCGCGGATGGATTCGCCGACGGTTAGCGTTTCCGCGTAACCGCAATTCGTGGCGCCCGCCCCTGGACGTGAGCCCTCACGCGCAAACGGGGCTTTCTGTGGACCGTGCACCCGAGCCGCTTGCCGGCGGGAGGCTCCGCAGCGACTCTGCGGTCAAGGGCAAACCTCTGTCTGCAAGACGTTTGCGACAGCGTTTCTGCCGTGGGGTTTAAAGACTCTACAAGGAAAACGGAGATGGAGCTCCCCGCCTCCAGGGTGGTGGTGAGGGCGGGGTATGCAGGGCTGGGTGGAGCCGTCACCGCAGGGGCCCAGGGCTCCCCGCTTCCTTTGGGGATGCTGAAGAGAGGTCCGCCCCTGTGGTGGGGCGCGGGGGACACTTAGGCGTGCCCTGCAGAGTGTTCAGGTGGCGCGTCACATGTGTGATGTGCTGAGGGCAGTCAGGCCCGCGTCTGTTTGGATCCAGCTCCGTAAGGAATCTGCACGGCTTTTTAACGCTGTCAAAACAACTCCTTGTCAACATGGTTCTAGCGTGGATTTTCTCACTCTCTTAAAACCTTAAATACAGGGAGCCTGGAGCTACCCAGAGAGGGTCCCGCCAACAGGTGGCTGGAGGGGCGTGAGGCCACAGCTGGGGCCGGCAAGGACACTAGTGCGGCCGCCTGAGACGGCTACGCCAACAAGCCTGGGCTTTAGAGCTGACACGAAATAGGACGTTCCATTTAAAATAACTGTTTCTCTTGAGTTGACATAAACTCGATGCTTTGCAAGTTCAACACTGTCCAGCAGTGGTGGCTGGAGACCAAGCTGCTTTGTGGCAAGGAGCAACTGTTCTGACCCTTTCGTGAGCCAGAAAATCTCGACACCTGCACGTACATGCATGCACACCCATGCACAGGCACGCACATGCACTCACAAGCATGCACACACATACATGCACACACACGCACACAAACCCCTTAGAAGAAAGGGCTGTTGAGGAAATCATCCTGTGATTCTACTGGCAGGAACCAGAAGCTCAGGAGAGAAACAGAAGCCCCAGCCACACAGCTGGCAGATCCAGACAGAACCTAGACTATTCATCTTCCCTTCCGCACCGCGGGCGATAGCAGAGAGAGGCAGAAATAGTGACCCTTCTCCTTTTTTAATTTTTGCTGGAAATAGCTTCTTTATCCTGAAACCCACAGAGGGCTCACCTGCAGCACAGCGGTGTTATCCGCGCGAGCCCAGCCGGAACTAAACCTGGGAACCCGCAGCCCAGCCTCCTTCAGACTTCCCGGGAATCAGAATCCTTCACCAGAGTAAAATCAGCGACAGGCAGCCCCAGGGCCTGGGTCTAGCATGTTACCTGGTGGCAACAGACTCTTCTCTTTGGGAACAGGTGGAAGTGACATTGCAGGAAATAACCAGGACCCCAGCCTCCGGCCAGCCCACCTCTCTGTGCAAGGGGCTGCACCCCGAGTCCTCACTCTAGCTTTCTTGCTGACTGGGCACGGGGAGATCCCCAAAGAGGGTCTAAACACCCCAGATTCCAGACACCTCCAGCCTGGGGGCCTCTGAACCCTTCCTGGTCCCCCAGGAAGGGGGCTTCCTGCTTCTGAATCCAGCCGAATGGCGCTGGCTCTGCGGAGCGTGTGCGCAGCCCCCCACATGGAGCACACACATTCTAGGTCTGGTTTTAATGAAATGCTCTTTCTTCATCAAAATATTTTGATAGCAGGGGAAAGAGACATGTGCTCATTACGCTGATGCGTCTGGGCCCAGCGGGCTCTCCCTCTCCCCCGCCCCACCCCGTTTGCGCCTGCGCAGACCGGCGGCCCGGTGTGGGTGCCTGGGGCGCGGCCCTCCCCTCCCCCCAGGGACGGGCGCACCCGCCGGGTCCACGGGCGTCCAGCAGCGGCCAGGCCCTGAGCGAAGCCTCCTGGGCGCGGGCAGAGGGCCCCCGATGAGGTGCCCGTATCAGGCCCCCACAGTCACTCTCCCCGATGGACGCCCCCCAGGAGCCCCACCCCTGCCTGCTCGCCCCCTGCCTGCAGCCCTGCATCCCCTTTCCCCTGCCTCGTCTGCTAGGGGAGGGCCCTGGGAGAGACACCCATAGACGCGCTGCTGTCCGCCCCTGGAAAGCAGGCCGGCTCTCCTCATCCAGGGGCGCGACACGTCCGTATTTGGGGGAGCCCTTTCCTAGGATGACTCGGGGAGGGGGTCCACCAGTCTGTCCACAGGGCTCCAGGCCCGAGGAGCGGGTCTGAGTCCGACACTCAGAGTGGCCCCAAGGTGGGGGCCAGCCCTGGGCGCGGGGGCCTCCTGGTGGGGGCGAGTCATGGCGCCCGTGCTCTTTGCGCACCCACCCGAGAGAGGGGGTGCGGCCTCTGCCTCCTGGGCTTCTGGGTGTTGAAGAAGAAACAGGCCAGGAGGCTTGGCTGCCCGGGCCTGGGCACTGCGCCCCCAGGGCGCTCAGAGACGCCATTGCTGGAGGGCAGGCCAGTGCGTCTGGAGAGACCCCGCCCCCCAGCGCCATTTAAGACTTTGAGCGCTGGGGTTCAGCTGCTGCCGGAGGGGGTGTCCGGGCAGGCGCGTACACAGCACTCTGGCCACCTCAAGGTCCCCTGGCCTCTGGGGCAGGTCTCTGGGCCCCAACCAGAGAAGGGGCGCACTCTGGAGCAGGCTGTGCAGCAGAGGGGGCGAGCAGAGGCCGCGCCCGCCCCATCCCCGCCGGGCCTGAGCCACGCGGAGGAGGCCCTGGTGGTGGCTAAGAGGGGCGGCAGGAAGCGTCAGCCACTGGGCGGGACGCTTATCCGGGTGGTGGGGCGCTGGAGGGCCTGGGGGCTCTCGTGCTGGCCCCCCATCCCCCCGCCGGAACAGGCACCGCCCTCCATGGCTGCTCCTCTGGACGCCCGGCCCCGGCGCGGCCCAGGCCACCCTGACCCACTTTACGCCGGAGACGCCGAGGGCGTGGAGCGTCTGCGCCCACGACGCCCGCCCTCCGCCACAAGTGTGTTTATACCCACAGGTTATATTTATATCTGCAGCCGCTTCTATATATTTAAATCTGGAGAGGAGAGACGTGTTCTCTGTGCGCCTATATTTAGGTGGTTTACTTCTTTCAAAGAACAGGAGGATCCTGGCTTTTTTCCTTCCTTCCTTCCCTCCTTTCTTCCTTCTTTCCTCCTCCCTGCCTGGAGCAGGACACACACACAGCCCAGGTGTCGGGTCTGAGATGCCAAACTGACCTTGAGGACGATCTTGGGGATGGTCAGCACGGTGGACTTCTGTTTGGCCAGGACGTCCTTGGTCTCTTGGACCCGCGCGGTGACGAAGAAGTGCAGGGACGCCTGCTCGAGCAGCTGGCCCATGTACTCGCCCGCCCGGACCGGCACCTCCTCCTTCTTGGCTGCGGAGGAGAGGGGCAGCAGCGTCGGGGCCAGCCCTGCGCGCCTTGCCCGCGCCCCCGCCCCGCCCCCAGCCCCCGGTGCCCGGTGAAGGCCGGGCAGGGCACAGGGCTAGCGCAAGTGCTGAGGCCAGGGGAGGAGAGATGGGACAGAAACGTGGCCCCCGCCAAGCCCCCCTAGGCCCAGGCGTCGGCATCCCCGGCAGCGCTTTCGCTGCAGCCAGAGGCGGCGCCAGCGCCGGGACGCCTGACGTGGAGGGCGAGGGCCTGCGGGGCTGCAGTGCGCAGCCCAGCCCGGTGCACCAGGCCCCTCCCCGCGCGGTGTCCAGCTGCCACGCCCCGGCCTTGCCCGGGAGCTCCACGCCTCCGCTCAGCTCCTCCTGCGCCAGCCGGACGCCAGGCTTACCCCGATGGGCGGAAGGAGCCGCGGAAGCCGGTTTCATGGCGTCCCCACTTTCTCCCGCCCCTCCACTCGCTGCGACTAAAAGGCCGTGCACAGGCCCCTGACGCGGGTCTCTGGGTCTTGGGGGCCACCAGAGTGGGGATATGTCGAGGGCGGGGTGTGCTTCTGGCCCCTCTGCTGAAGACCCAGAGCCCCTCTCCCCGCGCGGCTGCAGGAAGGGGCTCAGGTGCTTCCTGCTCCTCGCCCACTGCGGGGCGCCCTGCAGCCCTGGCCAGAGCTGGGGCGCATGTGTGTCTGCTGCGGGGCGCCAGGCTGGAGGGCTCAGCCCCTGTCCACAGGCACGGGACTCACAATGCAGATATCCAGGAGCTGACCCGCCAGCCGCCTGGCCCCTGCCGCCGGCCTCCTTCCCGGAGGGGCTGGTCCTGGGCTCATTCGACCCCCAGGGGATGTTTGCTGACCTCTGGGGGCACTTTTGGCTGTCACGACTGGGGGTGGCTACCGGCACTGTGAGGGGAGACCAAGGATGCAGCTGAGCATCCTACGAAGCCCAGGTGGCCTTCCAACTCCGCCCAGTGGCGGTGCTGAGGCTGCGAGGCTCGCCCCAAGCTCCATCCCGGCCTTGCCCCAGCTCTGGGCCCCTCTGCAGTCACCAGGGGGCGGACCCATCGCCCTGGCTACTAAGCAGCGGAGGGGCGGGCTTGATTCCTGGGGCAGCCCTTGGATGCTACGACCTTGCCTTGACCTTGGGTCCCCACCCCCACCTCTGCCCCAATTCTGCTATTTTGAATGACCCACTCACGTGGTCCTCCTAGGGGCCCCCGCTTCCTCCAGGCCCCCAGCGGTGCACCTGGTCTCTGTCCCCCAGGGGGTACAGCCTCAGAGGAGCTTGGGGGCCTGTGCTCACTTCCCTAGACGCGCCCAGATGTGCACAGACAGGCTGCGATGACAGGCCCCGGAGAGCCAGCATCTGGCCTCCAGGAAAGAGGGTAAAGCGCAGACCCCTCTGGCTACTTCCCGCGGCTGCTTCACTCCCGGCCCTTCCTGGGGGAGGCCCCGGCTTCTGCCCCCAGTGCGGGCGCCCGGAGCTAGGTCCTCAGGGGAAACTTCTGCTCCGTCAGGGCACTGAAAAACCAGGCTCCTGAGCCCCGGAGAAGAGTTCTCCCGAAATAGCACCTTACGTAAGTGCTGTGTTTTGCCACCGCAAAAGAAATTGATCTAGATAAAGTTTATTAAACGTGGCAAGGGAAAGAAGACTAGGTTCTCATTCCCCGAGTAGCGGGCTGGGGAGGCTGCCAGCACCGCTCACGGCGTCTGGTGAAAACCCGGGAAGACACGGCCGGGAGCTGCCTGGTCTCCTTTCCAAAAAGCCGTGGAAGCTAAATATAGCCCGTGGAAACGGTAGCACCTTTGAAGGTACTGGAAGGTTGGTTACTCAGATCTCCCAAGCTGCATCTAGCCCACACATTCCTGCAATCATCAATCTGGGAAGCAGGCCTCCTTGCTACTTGGAAAACTTTTTTTTTACAGCTGCCCTGCCTGGGGTCGCCCCTTCCCGACCCGCCTGGCCAGCATCTGGGCCCGTTAGCAAACCACGGCCATCGGCCACTGATTGGGAGGCACCATGCATCACTTCCTGCCCCCGGCACGGTAGAGCGGAATCACCTCCACGCCCCGCGCTTCAGGAGGCCAATGCTTGGGAGGGGCTGGCCTGTCCTGCGTGGGGTTGGGCTGGTCAGCGTCTCAGCAGTGGCCGGGGCGCAGCTGGAGCAGACCACACGCGCTCAGACCAGCCCACTCTGTCCCTGGATGAGGGAGAGGCGGGGAGAGACCCACAGCTGG
This sequence comes from Scalopus aquaticus, assembly GCA_004024925.1. Taxonomy (NCBI): domain Eukaryota; kingdom Metazoa; phylum Chordata; class Mammalia; order Eulipotyphla; family Talpidae; genus Scalopus; species Scalopus aquaticus. The sequence goes on from PVIJ01008346.1 coordinate 26,816, forward strand.
GCGTGTCCAGATGGGACAAGGTGGCGGCCAGTTCCCTGCCAGGGGAGAGAGGTCTCCAAGGGATGGGCCTGAGTAGGGCCCCAGGCCTGCTGCTCACGGTCCAGTGCGGCTTCTGTGATCTGCTTTGCCTGCAGGCTTCCCCAAATGTAAACATGTAGGGAGCTAACACGAGGTGAGGCCAAGCACGTGCAAAGCCTCGCACCGATGATCTCTCAGGAGCTCTCTCATCCTTTGTGTCTCACGCTGTCAGTCTACCGGCGGTCCTGTGGGTTCTGCTTCCAGAACCTCCCCAGAGACGGACTGTCCCCGCCGCCCTCACCTCCATCTCTTACTAAGCTACCACAGCACCATCCTCGCCGGAAGCAAAACTTGCAGCTCCGCTGTTCTCATCTGCTCCCCACGCTGCAGCAAGAACAGCCCCGCGGAACCCCGGCTCGAATGTGCCACCTTTGTGCTCCAAACCTCAGCCCACTTGGAAGCTGACATCTTCTCAAAGCCTGCACCCACCCCACCACCTTGCCGCCTGCCTGCCCAAGTCGGACCTCGCCAGACATGCACTGGCCTCAGGACCTTTGCACTTACGTTCTCCTGCCTGGAAAGCTGGCTCCTGCTCCTTTGCCTGCCCGTCTGACCCAGGGCCTCCATTAGAGAGGTTCTCCCAGCCCCCGGAAAAGCCTGCCTGGCTCCACAACTGCCACCTTCACTTGGCTTCTCCTGAGAGTGCCCGCTCCAGGCCGGGCCCTTCTGCTCCACTCCTCACTGTGTCTCTAGCGCACAGACCGGACACGTCCGCACTGAACAAGAGATGGGGCGCGCGTGGACAGCCCTGTGATGCGGCGGTTTGCTGCCGCTTACACTGAGCCCGTGCAAGGCACCCAGAGACCTCAGCTCCCCGGGACGTAGCCACGCCCCGTCCGGCCCATCGGTTCAAGGCTCAGGCCCTCCACCACCCACGGGCCTGCCTGTTCTCAACAGCTGTACTGGCCTCCTCTTCAGCCTTTTCTGCTGCCCCTTTCAAAGGAATCCCCTCCCCTGCTTCAGGGGCTGGGGGAGCTCTGGATCGCCCAGTTTCCAAAGAAACCCCCCCGTGAATTTCCTAATGGAAGCCAGGGAGAGCCGCTTCCTCCATGCCTTGTGGGGTTCTTGGAATGAGGATTTTTAGGGCTCTTTCCCCAGTTTTCTAGGAACATGCCCCTGGAGCTTGCCAGGCTCACACTGTGGCTCGGGGCAGACACCACGCCCCGAAGGCAGGGGGCAGGGTGGCCTGGCTGGCCGCTGCTTGGAAGGTTTCTCCTTCACATGCTTCTGTTTCTTTTCTTTTTCTTCCTTTTTTTTAAAGATTTATTTATTTATGCATACAAGCTGGGGTGCAGGCCAGAGGTGTGGGGCAGCGAGAGGGTTCACCAGAGACAGAGTGGGGAGCAGAACAGGCGGATCCACTGAAGTACACTGCTGAGGGGAGCAGCAGGTGAGGCAGGAGGGGTCTGCTGCGCCCTGTGGGAAGCTCCCTGGCTGGGGATTGAACTCGTGCTGCAGTGGCTGCGATAGCTTCATAGTGCTGAGACTTAACTCCTTGCGCCCCCAGGGAGGCCCTATTTCTTTTCTTTTTCTGCACCCCATGTTGGGGCAATGAAAACCCAGTCTCCCGAAGGGTGGGGGTCTGAGCGACCTGCCTGAGGCTAGCACTTGCGGCCGACTCACTCTTCTAGCTGTGTCCGCTGTCTTGTCCACTAAGCACCAGCAGCCCAGCACAGAGACGGGTCAAAGCCGCAAGCCCTGGTGCCAGCTGTATCACGTCTGCCCTAACCCTGCTTAAAATATTTGCGTTTCTATAGTGAAGAAGACGCTTTGGAGGGAGTGTGTGTGAGGAGGCTGGAGGGACCAGGATGAGAACCAGGCCCCACGAGAGCCGGTGGGGGCAGCAAAGGCCTCGGGGCCCCGGGCAGCACAGCCCGAGAGTCTTCCTTCTCCTCCTTCCTGCCTCTAGACATTTTCTAGAACTGCCTCCATGCAGAGCTCAGCTCTCCTGGATGGCGATGAAACAGTGGCCGGAAACGGTTGCAAAGTCCAAGGCTGTCCCCCAAGACACAGCGCAGCAGGCTCGCTGCCTATGCACCCCTCCTCCCTTTTCACAGACTCCTGCTGGCCTGTTTCTGCGAGGCCAGCAGAATCTGACCAGGGTTCTAGCAGGCTGCCCGGCAGGCCTGTTCCGGGGTGCGCACGCAAGACCCCTGGGAGAGGCAAGCAGGGTAACCTTAGGACATCGGGCCCTCCCCACACCCAGCAGCTCAGCTCGGTCCTGCAAATGAGCACTCAGTCCACAAAGGGGAGCCGCCACTGCACCTGTGTATTGGGGACCCCCCTTCTCCCTCCCAACCCAGACACCCCTGCAGGGTGGGGGCAGACTCGAGCTGCATGTGCGCCACACCGGTCCAGTCACTTAAGACACTTTCTCCCTGTTGTAAAACCGTCGTCTGGCGTTTGACCGTGCACAGGAGGACAGGGGGCGGTGGGGCAGGGGGCTAGGGGCTGGTGGGGGGCAGGGGGCCCGGGCACTTACAGGACAAGGGCTCCAGCACCACCTCAAAGGTCTCCTTCTTGAACTCCGCCTTGGAGACGCCGGTGTAGAAGATGATGTTGCCCGAGAGGTAGGCGGAGAGGCTGTAGCGGTTGGCGCTGTGGTTCTGGAAGGTGATGGTGACCTTGAAGTCTTTCCCCAGCACAGCATTCTCCACCACGAAGTCCATGTCCACGTCGGCCCGTGGGAGGACGGCGCCCTCGGTCTTGAGGGGCTTCTTGGCCCCGTACATCAGGGCGGTCTCCAGGGCCAGCCTCTCCTCCTCCTGACCTGGGGGCGCCCAAGACAGCATCAGGCCAGCAGGTGCCACCAAAGGGGAAGGCGCTTTCCGAGCGCCCCCGTGCTGGTCGAGGGTGTCGCCTTATCCCTGGGAAACAAGTTCTGCAGGGCTGGCCTGGAGGGGCCTGTCCTGTCCGGCCCCTGGATGGCAGGCAGCTAAGCCAGGAGCTCCGGAAAGGGCCTGGCACAGTGGCAGTCTCGCCAGGGTCAGAGCAAGCAAGCTTAGCCTAGTGAGCTCTGCTCACGCTTTGGCCTCGGCCTGCTTCCTCCCAGGCTCTCGCCTGGCCACATCGCTAGGATTTGGGGGGCCTCTAGCAATAGCTGGGCAATAGCTGTGTCTGCCATGCTGCCTCTGAAACAGGCGTCTCCTCCCAGGAGGTCTGTGCTCCCCAGCTCTCCTTCCACTTGGGGCTGTCCCCCTACTGGCCCTGGGCGCCCCTGCCTGCCCGCCACACATGCTGCTGTCTGCCCCAGCGCGTGCGGTCACTGCCCAAGCAGACCCATTCTGTGCACGTGGAGAGAAATGCCACGGCGCTGATGGACGGGGGCTCCGGCCGGGTTTTCCGGGGGGCCCTGGGGTTCTCTGGTGCCTCCTGCATCAGCCTCGCACAGGTTCTGGGATGGACCGAGCCAGCCAGAAGACCCGTCGACTTTTATACACGATGTCCCAACCCCACCTGGTGCCAAACACGATCCTCCCCGGCCCCGTTCACGGCTGGGGGGCCTGCGGCTGCCTGTCTCTCCAGCCAGGCGGGAGCGAGGGCCTGCGGGTCCCTGCTCCATGTGGTGGGGGGGAGCAGGGACTGGTGTGAGGGGCCCCTGGACAGTGCGGGCAGCCGCTCCTGCCCTCTCATGCTTTTATCCACACATTTCTTTTTTCCTTTCCAAGCCTTTTGCCTGTAACTCTTTCATGAGAGGGCATTACTTGTTTGGTTGATTGTTTATGGCTTTTTAAACTCTCTTTTTGGAAAAATCCCCAAAGAGCGATGCCTCTTTCGCATCTTCGTTGAGCATAATCAACAGAAGGAAAAAAGGAACCATTCCAGGAAAACAGCCCGTATCATGTTGCTGGCTGAGTGGCTGGGGAGGGGGTGTGGGGGGTCCCAGCTCTCCAAGCCACACACACAGCTCCCCCGCAGCAGACCTCCGCTTTACAGTCTTCACAGTGCAAACTGCTGTGTACGTAAGGGCAGAGACAGCCTGGAAGAGTTAACCAGTCCTGCTCTCTTTGCGCTTCAGATGCTGATGAAGACTGATGAATATTTAGGGGATGCAAATCACGCCTCACTTCTGTCCCTTCATTGTAGTAAGTGCCAGTCTGGCAGCCTGGGCAGGTGGCTCATTTGTAAGGCGAGCTGCGCCCTCCCGCCAGGAGCCTCCAGGTCTCCTACCCCTGCCCACTGCTGACTGTGGGCAGCTTCGTCTCCCCGCCCTGCGCTTGGACTCTGAGGGTCTGAGTGCTCCGGCCGCAGCCGCCCACACTGCTCGGGCCCCGCCCCTCAGCCTTGGAGACCCCACCTGGCCTCTGTCTGTGCTCTGGGCTGTGCCTCCAGCCCGCTCGTTGCAGGTCTCCCGTGCAGACTGAGTGTCCCTGTTCTTGGAGACCCAGGCCCCCTCTAAATGCTGACCCTGTGGCTGGACCAGGAGCAGAAACTGGGTCCTGCTCTGCCCTGGACACCCCGCCCTCTCCAGGCCGAGAGTAGCACTCGGTGCCGACGGAGATGGCGACGGGCTCAGCAGCTCTGTCCAAACACCCTGTGCGGTGGACGCGGCTTTCCAGTTGAAGCAGGCCCTCAGCCCCGCGGCCCTGGGCAGCGAGGCCGCCTCATGGGCTTGCCATGCTCAGGTGCTGGACGAGTGTCTGTGGGCACAGCTGCACATGGCCAAACAAACGTGACCAGCGCCTGAAGTTCTGTTACTGAGATGGTTCCGTGAGTCACTGGCCTTTCCTAATCGGCTCATCGCCGGCGAGGGTCCCTACCTGTGTTTGCGAGCAAGAGAGCCCATGTTCTCCTAAGGCAGACACGGCTCTGAACTAGGTATGTCCCCACCCAGGGGAAGGGGAGTTTTGCTCAATGTAAAGAAACAAACGCCTAAGATGAAATGAAGGAAGGTGCTTGGGATGTGGGTGGGGGCAGTGCGCACTGGGCAGAGGGTCTGCCTCCTGGCGGCTCACCTTCTTGGAACTTGTAGGTTTCGGTGATATCCATGATCCCATCTCCTCCAACTTGCTTGGTCACAATTAATTTCCCAATGTGGGTGGTGTCGACCGCTTCCACCACGTGCGTGCCGTCCTTCTTAGCGGTGATGTAAATGAGGTCGCTGTTGACCTGCGGGCAGGAGAGGAGCGGGCAGGAGCTGTCATCAGTGGGCCTTGTCACCAGAACCTCCCCCAAAGTCCGAGGTCATCTAGGGGGTTGACATGCTCCTTCCCACAGTCATATTAGGGTCACGGGGCTAACCCCGCTTTAGACTATTCTGCAGGAGAATCTGTTGAGAGATTCATTTTGTCACTGACTCCATGACCAGCACTGCCTGCTGCACCGGCGCAGAGGCCCAGCTACAGTGAAGGAAGCAGCTGCCTGCCTTGCAGGGACGAGTCTCCCAGGAAGCAGCCGCGCCCAGAGGGACAGCCATCAGGCAGTGTGGGCGCTAAGCCCGAACCTGAGGCCGTTGGGACGGGGCGCTGACAGCCTGCAGGTGGGAAGGCGCCGGCTGACCGTGCGCCTGCAGCGTGCGCCTCGTCCTGCGCTGCAAAGCCTGTTCTTCCCCAGGCTCAGAGAAGGGGCGGGGGCCGTCCGGCTCTGCACTCACCTCTGCAAAGACGAAGGGTGCGTCGAACTGGAAGCAGACGTGGCCATGCTTGATGGCCTGGACGGAGGCTGGGCCGCACCGGTACATACCTGCGGGGCACAGAGGGGGGCGTGGGTCTGTGCCTCCAATCCCGCCTGGGCACGGGACGGTCTACAGGCACGGTGCTCTGGATTCATCACCCACAGGGCCCAAAGGCTCGCGTGTGCGAGCTCTTGGCCCACACGACAGGGACGCTTTCCCCTGGTGCCCGAGAGGCGGGAGGCGGCGAGGGCTTGTTTGGATTTTAGCTTGTTGGTTTTGCACACCAAGGGCACAGGTCAAGTGTGACTGCAGAGGTGGGCATGAGCCACACCCTGACCAGGGCCCAGCAAGCGCTCAGGAAGCCATGCTTATTTTTAGAATATTCCTTGAACCACCTGACTCGTTCAGAAGGGGTTAGCTATTGGTCACCCCGTGTCTCCTTGGGGTGTGTGATGCAGAGCCCCAGAAAGTGCCACAGCCCAGCATCACGCAAAGGCCCCCCAGGGCCGGATGAGGAATGTCCACCCGTGTCTGGATGCAGAACTCAGCACTCCCTGCCAGCACCGGGGACATGAACTGTCACTGCAGCATCGCCCACCATGAAGGAGAAATGGGCTTGCACTATGATCTTCTAAAAATTGGGAGAGGTCGCAGCCTGGTTCGCAAGTGGAAAGACAAGCACCCACGTGTTCAAGCTTCGAAAGAAGCCACACAAGACAGCGGTCTGGGGGCGCCCCGTGGCGTCTGGCGGAGCCGCACCCCTCTGCTGCTCCCGGCCCTCTCTGTGCGCATGGGCAGGGCGAGGCAGTTTGCAGCCCCGAGGTAAAGCGCTTGCACAGCTGTTTTCCTCTTGTCTTTAGAACTGCTTATCGAGGCAAGAGCGGATGAATTATATATGCTAAGCTTTGTGCCTCTTTTCTAGAAGTGATGGGAGAATCAGGTACGCCTGCCTGTTGTCCTGACTTGAGGCTGATTGGACGGTGGCGTCCTGTACCTGCACCAGATCCGGGGCCCATGGGAGCCTCCCCATACAGGGAGAGCCTCCAGAAAGGTGAAGGAGAGACAGGCAGTGGCACAGGCTCTGAGAGAGGATGTTCCCCGGGAGGGTGCTCCCCAAGAGGGTGCTGTGCTCCCCAGGAGGATGCTTCCCAAGAGGGTGCTCCCCAGGGAGGGCGTTTGCCAGGAAGGCTTCTCTCCAGGAGGCTGCTTCCCAGGAGGGTGCTCCCCAGGGAGGGTGTTCCCCAGGAGGGTGCTCCCCAGCGAGAGTGCTCCCCAGGGAGAGTGCTCCCCATGAGGGTGCACCAAAGGAGGAGTGTGGTGTTACCGTCGCTGTTTTCCTGCGGGGTGCTGTCCACGGCCTGCCAGCCTCCAAACCCCACGGGCAGGTCGGGCCTGGTCATCCACGCCTCATTCCAGCAGTGGTAGTTCCTAGGAGACAACGTCCAGAGGTCAGCGTGGCCCCGCCGTGCTCCCTGGGGGCCACCGCCCGCGGCCTGGACACCTGCCACAATTCTGCCACAAGTGGTGGCCCTGGGGCCCCGGGGACTCCCTGGGTGTCCGTCTCGGCTGGGGCGGCTCCACCCCCTGGCACGGAGCTGGGGACGCTCGTGCCGGACGTCGAGCCCCCGGGACCGTCCTTCGGGACCCCGGACACTGCCCAGGGTGTGCTCACGCAGACCCCACCTGTCACGCAGGGGTCTGGGCGAAGTTAACTGAAACCCAGAACGCATTTATCTTCCAGTTCTCTTCTGTAGTTTTGATTGATAAGAAAGCCTATCCCCGTGTAACAATTAAGCAAGAGAATGCTGGTCTTGACCGTTGCTATAGAAACCGTGACTCCGGACTTGAATTGTGTGTGATCGGTGGCACGCTTCCGTGCGGTTCAAGGAGAAGGGACACAGGCGGGGCGGAGCCTCGCTGCCCTGGCTCAGAGGCGGCCGGCCGGGCGGGGGGCCAGTGGCGCTCGGCAGAGCTCGGCACCCCACCCTGGAAACGAGCTGGATGAGACGTCCCTGCGAGTCGTGTGGTCCTGTCCGGGGCTGGGCCGTGTGACCGCGGCGGCGAGTGGGCCCGCGAGCCGTCCACACCGCCAGCAGACCCTGCCGTGAGGGCGCGCTGGCGCGGGACAGGGAGTCGCCGCGGCCTCCCCTTGCTCCCCAGGGATGTCCGGACTCAGCTGCTGTCCACCCTGCCCCGGGGCTTGGCGCTGGCAGCTCACCCACGTCCTGTCTCCTCTGCGCTCAGCCTGCCCGGGCTGGCCCTCGTCACCCTGCCCTGGGGCACTCAGGCAGCGGGCTGGGTGGGGGCGCAGCAAGGATCAGGGCAGGCCTCGTCCGGGAGGTCCCCCAGTCCAGGCGAGCCACACACCGGCCAGCGGTCAGGCAGCGCGGCTCGGCTGTTGCCGTGAGGCCTACACAGGCCACAGGCCATGGGGCAGGGCTGCCCCCACTTACAGGGTCAACCCCAATTACAAGGCTGTCCCCCCAATTACAAGGTGATCCCCACTTACAAGGTCATCCCCACTGACAAGGCCGTCCCCATTTACAAAGTGCTCTGGGGGTATGTCCTTCCTCAGTCCTGGGACTATGCTTTTTTACTCTCTTCTTAAACTTCCAGGTACCAATTTCTAGGCTATTTATTAAGAAAAATCACCAGTACTTTATTCGCAGTAATTTTTAGAAACTTATGGGTGACCGTGTAGATTTCTTTTTGCTTCTCTTTCATTGCTTCCCCTTTCGACTGTTTTATTTTTTCTTATGCCCTTGAAAATACAGACACGGAAGGAAACTAAGTGTGGCCCCCTCAAAACAAAGGGAAAAACCAGACACAAAGAAAGACGCCCAGGTGCTTGGGAAGTAGATGCCCCCCATACACGAGGCTGCATTTGCCACCCCTGCTCAGCAGAGGTGGGGGGGTGTCCCTTCCCTCCTACCGCAGGCACAGAAAGTCAGGAATTGATACCCCGCTGAAAAGCGAAGATAAGATTCTATGTTGAGGATATTTGTGAAATTCCCATGTAGTTAGAATTTCCATAAAAAATTTCTGACTAAATCTCTCGGACCATAATTCTTCAAGGAAGCTGAAAATATACCCGCAGCTCCCAGGTCCCGAAGTCACGTCTGGCCTTATAAACCCGCTCCTCCAGACCGTGGAAGATGGAGAGCGTTTATTTCTGTAGTTTTTCTAGACTCAGTCATCCAGAGGAATGAGGTCCCTCTCCGTGTAGCTGGGAAGGGACAGAGGACAAGCATGGCCGACGTGGCTCAGCGTCTCTCCGTGACGTCCCAAAGAGAAATCGAACCAAACTGTGATTCTTTCCCGCCCGGGGCCGCGGCTTTGAGTCGAAACTGAGAGACGCAAACTCTGGTCTGCCGTTTTGTCGGCGCCTGCACTGAAGGAGCTAGCCCGGACCTGGCTCCAAGCGCAGAGACATCAGAGGGCACAGAGACTTGCTGGTGGCTTTGCCCCTCTGGCCTCACGATGATCTTTGCTCCCCCATGATAAGTCTGCAGCTCGCGGTGAGCTGGCCCGGAGAAGCAGCCGGTCTGGCAGCGGCCTTGGGGCCCGCACGGGCTCCGCCGTCTTCTTCTGTCTCAGGGCGCGTGCAGAGTGTGATTTTGCTGCCCCGCGTGGGGCTCCCTGGGCAGGACGGGCCCCTCCAGCAGGCTGCAGGCCCGAGAGCTGCACGGGGGGCTTAGAAGCTGGACAAAAGGACTCGCGGGGTCTAGGGCGACGCGGGTTCCATGAGGGACTCTGGAGACCGTTGATCTCAGGCATGTGAACTAAGGTGTGCGTGATGGGTGGATGAGTCTTATGGCGGCAGGACGTGGGGTTGGCAGCCCCTGGAGCGCAGGGAGCAGGGGAGGCCGCTAGATTGGTCACGGGGCCCCCGCCAGTCCCAAACAGTGCTGCCTCCGCTGGGGGTGCCGGCCGGGGCGCCACGCGGCAGAAAGCCCAGGTGGTGTCGCTGAGGGAGAAGCGAGCATCCGTCTCCGGCGCTGCAGGCACAGCGAGGCAGGCTGGTCCGCGGGGAATCTGCGTCCTCTGGCCTGATCCGACAGCGGCTCGGTCTCTGGCTGTGGCATCTCCGCCCTTGGGCTTCTCCAGACTTGCCCCGGGATCCGTCCGCGAGCCAAGGCAGCAGAGGGCTTGCGTCCCGGTGGCTTCGTAGCAGCCCCGCCAGGCGCCCCGGGCTGGGCTGCAGGCCGACCTCACAGCCCTCCGTGCCCTTTTCTACAGTGCTCTGTGTCGGGGTCACCCCCAAACACGGCTGGAGCCCCTCCAGGCAGCCGCCTCTGGTCCCCACCCTCTGGGACCCAGGCAAATCGGCGCACGGCAGCTTTTGTGGAGTGAATCAGGGACACGGATTCAGTTAAAAGAGCACCTAAAATTTTATCCCACCAGTTTATTTATTACGCCTTTGGCCCTGCTCCCCGGCGAGACAGAGGGAAATAAAAAAGGCAGACGCTGGGCCGGGGCGGGGGGGGGGGGTGCGCATTCCAGGCGGGGGGCGGGCGGGGCGACCAGCGCCTCCCCAGCACCGTCTGCCTGGCTGCGGCCCCTGCACCCCCGCTGCAAGGCAGCTCGCGGAGTCGCTCCCGCGCAGGAGAAACCGTCTCCGGAGACCCCCGGAGGAGGTGGTCGTCGCTTTCCGATGGGTGGTCTCGACCCCTTCGTGGTCGGGCTTGATGGCGCCAGGCCGGGCTCTCCCGGGCCGCGTGCCCTGCTCATGCCGACTGGTGGGCACCGGCCACCTGCGCCAGGGGCTGCGTTAAACCGTCCCCAGGACGCTGGCTGCTCCCCAGCCCACCGGCCTCGCAGGGCCGGCTGGGCCCCAACCCTCCTGCCTCCCCCGCCCGTCAGCTCTGCCAGCGACGGGGCCGCTGCCTCACAGGCCACTGCGTGCCAAGCAAGGAGGGAGGGGCAGCGGGCGGTGGGGTCCAGGGCAGCCCCAACGGGGGGGGGCCTCCCCCCGGGGGTGAGCATCTGGGGAGCAGAGAGAGGGCGGGGCTGGGCAGGCAAGGAGCTCAGGGCGGGGCCGCAGGGGGACGGCTGTAGCCCGGGCGCCACTCTCCTTGCCTGGCCTGCCAGCCCCCCAGGGACTGGTGGGGAGATTTACTGGGGCCCCGAGGGATTTAGGAGGTGAGGCCTTGGAGCAAGAAACGGGGATGACTCGGCAGGCCTGGAGTGTGTGCATGTTTGTGCATGTGTATGCACGTGTATGCACGCGCACATGTGTATGTGCATGCGTGCAGATACAGGCACGCGAGCACACATGCACGCACACACATGTGCACGTCTGCACACGCACACACGTGTGTGCACACGCACACATGTGTACACACATGCATGTGTGTGCACATGCATGTGCATGTGTATGTGTGTATGCAAGGAAGAGGCCGAGGTGCAGAACCACCTCTTTCTCATTTTGTGGCCTGCAGGCCTGGGGTGACTTTCGCTCGGCTCTGTCCTGCCGCACCCCTGCAGGCTGTGGCTCGCACCCCAAGGCCTCGCGCTGCCTTCGGCGGCTGTTGGGTCTGCAGAGGTGAGCCTCACCCCGCTGTCCCTGGCTTCCCACCGCTGAGCTCATTCCTTTCAAATGAGCTGCTCTATTTTTATCCGTCCTAGCACCTCGCGACTGGTTCAGCAATTTCCTTCTTACAACAGCCTCAGATGAGCGTTTGCTGGGCCCAGGACCCCGCTTGGTGCTGCCGGGGCGATCAGCTCTGTAGCAGGGGGAGCTGAGGCGCTTCTCACTTTTAATTTCTCCAAAGATGAGCCTATAACTTCCCACCGTCCCTGTTCGGCGCCTTCACAGACAGCGTTTCAGCTTTACGGCTTCTGCAGAGGCCTCGGCGCCATGTTCGGCTGGGGATTCTACCTGGCGCCCTCCCCCCGCTGCAGACCTTCCTGAATCTCCTTTCAATCGACTCTCAGGATGTCCGCCCTCTGGAGGGGGTCCCCTAGGAAAGGGGCGTTTCTTTGGGGTCTGCTTCTCCGCAGCCGGCACGCCGTGCAGGGCCAAGAAAAGACCCAGTGCCATTTCTGCCTCGCCACCATTTCCATCTCCCAATGCAAGAGGAGGCGATGAACCAAAAAGAAGCACTCTCTGCACCCCAAGAGTCACCCCATGTCGCAAAGGCAAGAGCAGGGTGTGGTTCAGGGTAGGATGCTCATTTCACCCTCACTTTACCAGCTACGGGATGGAGAAGGGGCTATCTTAACCTCTCGGGCCCAGGGTCTCCCCCCACAGAACTGAGGAGAACTGGACAGACCTGAGCGCACCCGGGCGGCTTCCTGAGCCTGTGCCGGTCTGCACACCAGCTTGGCAGAGGGGCCGTCTCTGGCCCGTGCTTTTCCCAGCCTCCAGAAGATTCGTGAACGGAGGCAGGAAGGGGCCAGGACAGGTGTGAGCTTGGACACGGGGCCTGCTCTGATGGTGTTGTGCTGGGACGATGATTTATTATGAGGCCCCAAATCTCCTGCTCAGCAGAGTGTCTCATCCAACTCGCTCACCCTCCAAAAACAACCTCTGACAAGCAGACGCTTCTGCCTCCCGGGTCGGGCCACCTTTACAATAGGCCCCAGACAAGGCTGTCTCATGGCCATCCTAGCTAGCCCCGGGGCAGACTCACCACACGGAGTCCTTGGTGAGCTTGGAACTCACGCTCCCGTCCTCTTCCAGGAAGATGTCCATTTGCAAATTGGCGTCGTTGTCGTGGGCCGAGAAGTAATTGGTGATGACTCTTGCTGGAATTCCTAGGCATCTCAGAACTGTCGGAGAAGAGAATGTATCACCCCAGTTTAATTTTTAAAGGTTTATGTTTATCTGTTTATGCACACAAGAGCTGGGGTGCAGGGGATGAGGACTCCCCAGAGACAGAGTGGGGAGCAGAACAGGCTGATCTACTGAAATCCACTGCTGAGGGGAGCAGCAGGGAGACAGGAGGGGTCTGCTGTGCCCTGTGGGAAGCTCCCTGGCTGGGGATTGAACTCGTGCCGCAGTGGCTGGCGATAGCTTGATAGCACTGAGACTTAACCCCTGCGCCACCAGGGAGGCCCGCATCACGCCAATTTAATAAGCATGGGGAAAAACCCCTCTGGTAAGGGACTGCCTTCTTTGCCAAGATGGAACCCCCTTCTGCTCATCCTGTCCTCAGATGCCCTCCGACAGCAGGCGCCGAGAGGCCAGTGTGGGAATCTGGGGCCAGCTGAGGCCCGCAGGCATGGAGCCTCAAAAACGGGGCCCAGAGCTGCTGACCACTCCATCACAAGACTGTTTCCAGCTCATGGGGCCACAATCCTAAAAGTAGGAAACCACAATAAAATAAAACAGCAGGTGGGGTCACACGTTCCCAGAGCAGAACCCCAGTGGGGTTTGTCTTTCCGGCTGGCATTGGCTGGGACACGGGCTGGAGGGCGACACCCCAGATTCACTTTAATTGCCGGGTAATGAACGACCTGGCCGCATCTGCTGCCATATGCACCTATTGATTAAGCTTAATCCAAACGCCCTCCCTCTCCCAGGCCGCCAGGCGTCAGAACTCATTGGAAATAATTCCGCTGACAATTTCAAGATTAATGACTCGGCCTGCCTTTTTCGGGTCCCCCTCAGAATAGTTTAGCATTTTTACCAAAAGCTCTCCGCCTCCTTCAACGGAACAACCTTGGGAGTCGGAACTCGGCTCTGGCGGAGCTGCCAGCGTCCTTGTGAGAGCTCCTGATGCAGACGCGCTCCCCCCGGAGCGCTCCCCCCGGAGCTTTCTGCGCTGTCAACGCCTGTTTTCGGAACACTCAGTTGGCAGAAACAGGGGTCAGGCAGTCACTGTTTTATCTAGTTCGGGGCTCGGAGGCCAGAATGCTGGGGGAGGCGGGGTCCTCTCTGTCCCCTGCGGCCACCTCGCTGTGTGGACATGAGCTGGCTGGGGCTCGAGTGGGGTTCTTCTCTACTCTCTAGACCGTCTTGAATCCAGGCTTCTGTCTCTTGCTGCAGAGACAGCTCTAGCAATGGATACTTGGGCTTTTAGTGCCAAATAAAATCACCTTGCAGCTTGATGCTGCGGGGAAACCAAGCCCAGCACACAAACTCCCCACTCACGGGCTCGAGCCCGCGGCGCCAGCTCCCTGGCCACGCTCTTGTAAGCATAAATAAAATAAATATTGCGCCTCCCTGGTGGCACAAGGGGTTGAGTCTCAGCCTGTGGAGCTGTCCGTAGCCACTGCAGCACGAGTTCGATCCCCAGCCAGGGAGCTACCCACAGGGCATGGCAGACCTCTCCTGCCTCCCCGCTGCTCCCCTCAGCAATGTGTTTCCGTCGCTCTGTCTGTTCTGCTCCCTGCTCAGTCTCTGGTGAATCCTCTCACCCCCGCACCTCTGGCCTGCACCCCAGCTTGTATACAAAAACAAATCTTTAAAAAAAAAGTGCTAACTAGTGAGCACGTTCGTCATTAACAAGCAAACCAAAAGGACATTCTGACTCGAGCTGAATGTTTTCTCCAAGGTGAAGAAGCGGCCTGTGAACGAAACTTCCAAGCGTGATGGACAGAAGCCGAAATAAAGGTCTTTGAGAAACAGTTCGCTGGCTTGCCAATGACATCGACTGGGCAAAGGACACAGGGGCCGGACGGAATGATCTTGTTCTGTGTTCTCCAGGCTGCATGCCGGGTGGACGAAAGCCAGGAGGGGGCGTAAGGAACAGAGACAGTCCATGACTCCCGGAGACGTGCTAGTTCCAAACTCGGCGATAACAAATGAGCAGGACATACAAAAGTTGCACATTTTTAACTTTTTAAAATGTGGAGTGTTTCTGCAAAGAAAAATGGCCTCCCCTTCCCCACACCCTTCCTGCGGCCTCCGTCTCGCTCTGGGTGCTGAATGATAGATACCATAGGAAACGGCCCATCACTCTTTCTATGGAGACTCCCCGGGAAAGGCTGAGGCTCTCTGGCCCGGCTCGGCTTAATTATGCATCGACGCTCTCCCAGAATAGCCGCCCATCAATCCTCCAGGCTAACGGGGTGGCGAGGGCTCACGCCGGGCTATAGATAACACGCCTGGAAGTGGAATTTCCTTTCCATCAAAAAGCAATCCCTCATCGATGACTTACACGTGTTGAAGACACCAGCGAAGACCCAGCACTGGCCGTAGCGGACCGGGTTCTCGGAGCTGCGGTACTCCAGCAGGATGTCGGTGCTGCCGGTCCAGGCGGACGGAGGCACCCCGTAGGCATAGACGTTGTCCCAGGACCCCACGAGCACGCCTTCGTCATCTTTGGCGTTGATCTACAGGGAAGTGCAGGGGGAGGTCACAGCTGGGCTGTGGGCTGAGACCGGCATAGCCCACGTGACCGGGACGTCCCCTTCTGCCCAACTCAGGTGGTGTTGTCCGGGAAGCGACACCATCACTGACTGTACGAGGGGATGAGGGTCAGCAAGACTTTGCTTACACGGCACGTTTAAGAGTCAGCGCATTGGGGCAAGGGGTTAAGTCTCCGCACTATGGAGCTATCGCAGACACTGCAGCGCGAGTTCGATCCCCGGCCAGGGAGCTTCCCACAGGGCGCAGCAGACCCCTCCTGTCTCCCCGCTGCTCCCCTCAGCAGTGGGTTTCAGTGTATCCACCTGCTCTGCTCCCCACTCTGTCTCTGGGGAGTCCTCTCACCACCACACCCCACTTCTGGCCTGCACCCAGCTTGTATGCATAAATAAATAAATCTTTAAAAAAAAAAGAGTCAGGCCATTAAAGAGGGGGGAAGAATTCTAGCATCTTCTCTATATTTTGGGGGGAAGACAAACGGGGCATGGTCCGGCTGGAATGGAGGGGAGAGTGATGTAGGGAGAAGAGGCAGCCTCATCTTGGAAGGAGAACCCCAAGCTGGCCGGAGCCAGGGGTGTGTCGGCAGAGGAGGTGCCTGTCTCGGGGCCAAGGGTGCTGACCTTGGCGGTGAAGGCTGGCTCAGTGGATTGAAGAAGTTGCCCCGGCACCGCGAGAGTTAGTAGGAAATTAGGTTGCCACGAGCCCCTTCCAGAGTTTGTTTAAAAGGAAGCTGTGGGCCTCCCTGGTGGTGCAGCGGTTAAGTGCTGCGCTATGGAGCTGTCGGCAGCGGCGACGCGAGTTCGACGCCCAGCCCGGGAGAAACTCACATGGCGCAGCAGACCGCTCCTGCCTCGCCTGCTGCTCCCCTCAGCAGTGTGTTTCCATAGATCTGCCTGTTCTGCTCCCCACTCTGTCTCTGGTGAACCTTCTCGCCGCCCCACGCCTCTGGCCTGTACCCCAGCTTGTATGTATAAATAAAATAAAAATCCTAAAAAAATAATAAATAAAAACAAAAGGAAGCTGTGCAGAAACGAAACGCAGTGGTGAATGGGCTGCAGTGGCTCTTGGACTGACTGCAAGGGGGAAGTATCTGACAGCAGAGGGGCGGTGGCGGAGAAACGCCTAGACAGGGCTCAGTTTGAGAACAGTGAGTGATCCTGGGCTTTGGGGGTGAACAGGGCACGAAACATTTATCTAACTGCAGCCCCCCATGTCCCCAGACGTTCTTTACCCTGCAAAGCTGTGGTCTGTCCGTGGACAAAAAGGTTGCATTAAAGAAGCATTTTCTTTGTGATTGTTGCAAGTGATTAAAGCTTTACGGTGTTGTTAAAAGAGACTTCCATTTACACTAAAGATTGACCTTTCTATAACACGGTGTAATTAAATATGGGGGGTTAAGCAGAGAATGGCCTCTCGAATATGGAGGAAATCCTGCTACACATTCAGACAATAGCCTGAGTTAGCAGGAGACTGAGGTGCAGAACTAAGGCCTTTGGTCTTTAGACAATACACCAATGGCCAGGAAGCAACAGTTTTAGGGCATCCTATTGATTCTGGGGAGTCACTGCTTAATCTCCCCTCTCTTGGTGGGATTTTAATCGCACTTAATTATTGGCAGGAGGAAGTCTGGGTGGTTAGCAGGGTGCTGATTTTCAAGACTGGCAATAGCGTCTTGCTCTGTACAGAACCTCCCCGGGGAACTCGTTAGAGATGCAGGCTCTCGGCCCCCCCAGACCCACAGAACCAGAGTCTGCATTTTAACAAGCCTCTGGGGATTGTGGGCAGGTTGGTTTGAGGAGCATGGATCGAGGCTGTGCTGGGGGTGACATTAGTGAACACTGCGGCGCCTGACCGAGGCGGGTGTGTTTGGTGATGAAAACCCTAAAAGAGAGATTGAAATATGATGCGTTTTTACGTGTTCGTGGCCTTGCCAATTAATCGCTCAGCCTCAGCACCTCCAGCCTCTCCTAGACTGGATGAGTTCAGTTGTGGAAGAATCTTTCGCCTGGTTCACAAGTTCACTGGGGACAGAGCTCAAAATCTATGTCTTTCTGACTTGGCAGAGAGCGGGCGTTCGATTCCGGCTGACGAATCCGCTAGCAGATGGGTGTCGCGTGTCTGAGTAAGACCATCTCCCTGGGGAGCACAGACCAGAAACAGCCAGGTGGAAGTAAACGTTATGGTGGTAAGACAGATGGGGAAAGTGAGGACCCTGGCAGAGAGCTGTTTGTCAGGGTGGAGGGCAGTGGGGGTTGGAGAGAGGCAGTGGCCGGAAAGCCACCGGAGGGGCTGCTGGCCAGCAAAAGCCATCAACAGAGTTTGGATAAGGGCTCAGGGTCACGTGGTAGCACAAGCACAGGGCCGGCTGGGGGCTCGCGGGGCATCACGGATTAGGCGCTATTGGAGGGATGGAAAACACTGGAAGAAAACATCTGCTGTGAGTGACAAGTCCCCACTAATACGTGAGACTCAGTCCCTCCCCGAATGGCTTTTCCCAGAGAGGGTCCTCCTGGAGGTGGACCTCCTTTCTAGAGAACCCCTCCTCAGTTTAACTCGGACTCACAGCTTCTCCTGCGGCTCTGTTGAATCGGGGTAAAGGGAAGGGAACCGCCCAGTTCATCCGTTCCAGGTAGGAAAACCTGATTCTCTGGGGATTTCTGAAGGACCTTGTTTGATGGCAAATTCAGACTTGGGATGTAAACTTTGACTTCAGCCTGCAACTCCATGCAATGGGGGACGGGGTTTGGCAAGGGTTAGCCAACCGTTTTGGCTCTATTCATCATTAGTACTCCTCCTTGCATATGCATTGATTATTGAAGCATCGGATCGATTATAACGAACCTGGATGGGTGGCTTGGGTAGCTGTGAGGTGCTCGTGGGGGTGAATTCTGCTTTTAGCTGGCTTGGCCATTTCTGTATCCCCACCACCGAGAAACAGACTAGAGCCTGTGAATCTCAGAGGTAAAGGTTCCTAACGTGGCTTTAATGACTGATTTTCAAGCAGAGTGCCATTAATTAGAAGGGCTATTTATAGCACGTGGTTGAACCCAATCAGCTAAGGAAAAAGGAAAGTGCCCCCCTCACAGACCCTTTAATTGTTAGCGCTGAGCTGTTCCCCTGGTGTTAGATAAATCACAATTCTCGTTTATTAGCATTCGGCCGGATTTGCCACTGTTTCCTAATTACAACATTGATTTCTGGGGAGTCCAGCTATAAAGACGAATACATCTATCTCCAGGAACAGATGGAACGGGTGAAAGTAGAATCTCCCTCCCTAAAATACAAGATATCTGGGAGCCATGTCAAAGACATGCTGTCGTTTTTCATGGCATAATGGTTCCTAACACCCTGTTAGGAACTCGGAGTTTGACCAGTGGCCAGTGGCAGGACAAGTGCCTGGGCCGTGGGTGACCCGTGGCCACATCCACACATGACCCCAAGGACTGGAGCGTCATTTAAGTCCGTTAGGGTTGCACTAACAGTGAACCTTCATAATAGCTACCAAATATCTATCATAGATAATATCTACCATAATATCTTCCAAAATTGGAAAAACGGAAAACCAGTGCCTCAAAAGTTGCTCACATCCATTTCAGAGGCACTAAATAACACAATAAACTTCAAGACTTGGCCCAAAGCAAAGATGAGGGTGATGGAGTGGGACAGAGAAGCAACATTGCAGCTCCCAGAGAATCACCAGCTTCTCAGGAGCACCACTTGCAAGCAACAGATCCTAAGATGTCTCATTTGTATTCCAAATCTGGGACGAGACAAGCTGATATCAGAAATGCTGATATTTTTCTTGTTCTACTTAGAATAGTGGAGCTCACTCCACTATTTCTCTACCTTTCTGGACAGAAATAGAGGTGGAGGTGGAGAACTTGGGTGGCAGGGAGAAATTATGCAAAGCCCGAGAGTGTCCCCCATGGAAATGAGATGCAGCTGTAGCTGTGCAGAGTGGGTTCCGGAATGAGAAATTTAATAGAACCTTAAAAGAAAGAGCAGGATACAAGTAACCTAGGATCTCGAAGACTGTCCATCTCCTCAGCTGGATTCCTCGCCCCACTCCAGTCAGAGGACTCAGAGGACTGAAGAGTAAATAAAAGGAAAGACATTGGTCTCACACTGTAGTTCACAGGAGAGATCTAATTTACCTTAGGTTGGGAAGCCATGCTTTCACCTCCAATATATTAAGGCAAATAGAACACTTGGGGAAGAGCTTTGCAAGTGTGAGCTCCAGTGAAAAGAGAAGAAGTCATGAGGGGGAAGAGGTGAGAGAATGGAAAACTCATCTACAGAAGAAAACAGAATTAAGGGACATAAAGAATGTTCTAACAATAGCTTAGGAGATCACAGACCTACCGGAAAAATGAGGACCAAACCACATCATCACTGAACTAAAAATAATTATAACTATAAGAAACAGAATAGATGTGACTAAAAATAAAATTAATGGCATGGAAGTAAAGCTTGAGATACTGACAAAAAAAGACAGGTAAAGTTATTTAGAGAGAAGCAGATTGTTATGGATGACAAGGATGATACAACATAAGGATAATTAGTATCCTTAAAATAGAGAACCCACAAACGAAGCCGAAGATGTATTCATGGCATCATCCAGGAATAATTTACCTAACTGAGGAAAAATTTTAGCTATACGTTGAAAGAATTCCCTGTGCTCCAGAGTAACTGGAGGCAGAATCCTCAAGACTTAGGAACTTTAACGAAGCGATTTTAACCAAAGGATAAAGAAGTTCCTGTTCAGTCATCCAGACAGAAAATGCAAATTAGCATCCAGGGAGGAAACTGAGCTGCCTTCAGACTTCTCCACGCACTGTTCAACGACAAACACCGTCAATCAATATTTACACAGTTCTGTGAGAAAGAAAGGTGGACCCAAGGCTAATATTTGAGATCTGCAAATATAAAAGCAACTTGTGCACATTTTTCAACATGAAGGCCTCACGAATTTCGTTCCCACCCCAAGCAAACTACTTGAAAAGGGGCATAAATAACAAAGAACCCAGGGACAAATGCTCTGGTGTGGGAGTGGTGGTGAGAAACATCCACAGGAGTTTGAAAACCTTTGGGAATTATAGCAACAGAGTGAATATCAATTTAAAAGCTTGTTAACATAATGGCAATCGTCATCATGGGAAAAAATTCATGAGGGAGGAAAGAGAGGAAGAAAGTCCCGAAGTTTTAATGTCTTGATTTCTCTAAGTTAATTGACACCCCCCCAAATTAAAACATAATCTAAAAACATAAAATTACTTTATCTTTTCATGGTTTTCATTCTTTTAAAATGATCTTGGAGAAATCTGTTAGGAAATAATAATTCTTGTGGTGAAGAAACATTTGGAGCCTAACAGTTTTGTCTGTGGCAATTCACTTGTTTCTTCTGTTAGAATAAAACTTAAAAAAGTTTATCAAGTAAACCTTAATAAACTCTTAGAGAAATGATTAAATAAAGCTTATTAAATAAACCTAAAATTGAACAGAAATTGAGTATGATTAAATGCAATATTTTTAAATTAAGTAGCAAGCCACTATTTATAAACACAAACAAATGATCAATGGAACACAATAGAAAAATAGAAACATCTATGATAGAATACTTTTGAAACCTTTTTTAATGTTTTTAATGAAATATCATTGTTTTACATTCTTGTTAATTTTTTGACTGTATAGGCTTTCTCTTCTCAGCTGCCATTTATGATTTAAAAACTATATTTACCTACTTAAATATCTATATGTCTAAATGGAATGATGGACACCAAATATCAATATTTTTTCCCTTACTGGTGAAATTTGAGATAATTTGTTGGAGGAAAGGTTTTTTTTTCATTTCATGTTTAAATTTTTCTGCATTGTCCAAATTCGATTTAGAAAATATTATCTTTTTTTAAAGCCAAGATACTATTTGTGTTCAATTCTTACAGCGAGAGTATATATAATATTTTCTTCCTTATAATTTTTAAACCTTTAAACTTTCCTCAGATATTTACCCTACAGAAGAGAAGAGTTAAAACACCTTGGGTGCTGGTGGGGGGCAGCTTCTCTGAATTCGAGGCCAAATTCCTTGGTGAGAGACCATAAAACTGGGCTTCTTCAAGTACGGGAAGGGGCAGAGGAAGTTCTTTGGGGGCTAAATAGGGGAGCCAGCCATTTGGGGGTGCAGCTTCAGCGTAAGCCCAGAGTGTGTGGGCGCCGCCTGGGAACATGGAGACACTGCTTCCGCCTGGGCACCTGCAAGGGAGCAGGTGCACACCTGCACAGCCACTTGGCAGATGCTTGGGGGGCAGACCCCGGGGGCAGCCCTCGCCTACGTGGGCTCCCACATGCCTATGGCCCCCCAGCCAGAGTTGCCAGGCTCCAAACTTACCCATGTGGCTACTTGGGGCACAGACTAGTCAGGGTGAATGAAAATGCTATTACCGTCCATAAAATACCAATGCTAAAAGATTTTCTGAAGCCCCGAAAGGTGGAGTCAAGGTGTTCTTGGCTGGAAGACATTTCTCCAGTCCAGAAACAGCTAGATGTAGAGCCGGACCACCTCTAGCACATTTCAGACTAAACCAGCATCACAAGGTCGGCTTATTCATCAGGGACTTTCATTTCCGTTACTGGAAGAATTTTTAACAGTTGAGAAACATATTGGAAGCCAGTAGGGAAATAGAATTTAACAACAATTGTTTTCATAACCACTTTTCAGAAATTGGGTCTGTCCCATAAATAACCAATGTGTACATGAAAAGACCGAGGTGTCTGGAAGTGAAACGACTTGTCCAAGATCACTGGCAGGACTGGGGCGGCTCTGGGCTTGCCTGCCCCATGCGCCATACACCATGGTCTGTTTCCCGGTATTGTCCTCTGCCTGTCCTCTCTCCCTATCACACGGGCTCCTCGAGTCCAAATGCATCGTCTTCTCGTGTCCTGTCTGATTCCATCCTTCTCTTTTAGGGGAGGGGGAAGGGGAGGGCATGCTGTGCCGTCCAGACATCGTTTTTCTCATTTATGGAAAAAGCCAGCGAAGTGATGAAGTTTCCATTCGTGGGCAGGCAGTTTGGTGTCTCGATTATTAAGGTTACATTTCTTACGCCTGTTCTCCCCATATTTTTGGCGAAAAACAGACATTTATTACAAACCATCTCTCGAATGTGATAATCACAGTCAGTCGAAATGTCTGTTTTCCTTGAATTGCTTCCTGGAATGAGGTTTCCATCCTGCATCTATTTTGTAATCATGGAGACTGTTTCTGAAACCTGGGGAAGCTTTTCAACTCTCCCCCCAAGCTGTGCAGTCAGCCGGGGCTGCTCTGCCCGCCCGGGACAGCCGTCCCCAGTACGGAGGGGCTGGCAGACTGCGGAGCTCAGCACCTTGGCATCTGCTCACGAAGCTTCTCAAGCTTGGGGTCCCCTCTTGCCTTCTTTCTTTCTCTTCTGCCCCTCTGAGGTCCCTCTCCCCTCCTCTCCTGGCTCTGCTCTTTCCTTTCCTAGCCACCCATCCCTTTCATTCAAATATTTTGGGGTCCTGTTTGATACCAGCCCTGCACCACACAGCAGTTGCTATAGCAATAAAATTAAACCCAGACAACTCCCGAAGAGCTGAAAGCCTCAGCCACTCCCTCTCTGGGTCCGCGCTTGGTTATTTCTCTCGTGATGGTTAATTAGCAAAATATATTCTGGCCAAATGAGAGCCTTCAGCTGCTCAGGGAGTGAGGCTACTAATCTCTGTTTGTGATGATGACCACGAAACATGCATCTAACACCCACCTCTGCCGGGCTGTATCAAGGACTCGCGGCAGCCAGGGCTTGTGGTCTTCCCATAGAGGTCAAGGTAACTCCCTGCTTGTTTTTTGTCTAATTAAAGTAAAATTTACACAGACTGAAATGCCTGGAGATTAGATGCAAAAGCCAATGAGTTTTGACTGGGGTAATCGCCGGCCCCAACCAGAATATAGGCATTGCTTGATAGCAGTCTAGAATGTTCTCTGCTCATTAGCCCACACCCCATTGCAACCTCCACTCTGACAGTAGGTTAGAGTAGCCTTAAAGTTCACAGAAGTGGATTCACACAGTTTGCACTATTTGGGGCTGATTTCTTTAGTTGTTGGATGTGTCTTTGTTCCTTTTTATTGCTGAGCAGAGTATCAGTATATTCAATATCACACTTTGTCTATTCACCTGTGGATGAGCATTTGAAGTTTTTCCAAATTTGGTGGTTATGAATAAAGCCATTATGCACATTCTTGTGCAAGTCTTCTTCATGTATGTGGGGTGAGGAGCCAGAAGTGACAGGTCAAAATGCATGTGGTCAATTTTATAAGAATATGTTAGTTCTCCAAAGTGAAGATACCGTCTTACATTCCTGGAAACAATATATGAGAATCCCAGTTCTTCCACAGCTTCGTCTGCTCTTAATGTGGTCAGCCTTCTTGATTTTAGCCATTCTAGTGAGTGTACAGTGTATCTCACCTGGGGGTTCACTCTCAGTTCTCTGGTGACTAATGAAACAGAACACCATCCATGCACATGCATGTACTGGTCATGTAGCGATTTTGATGTGGTATCTTCTCAAGTCTTTGCCCATTTTCCTTTTAAGTTGTTTATCTTCTTGATTTGCAGTTGTTTTCTATGTGTGCTGACTTCAGGTCCCATATCTGATATGTAGAGGAGACATTTCCCCCAAGACTTCAGCCTGCTGTTACATTTCTTGATTATGTATTTTAAGGAATAGGAGTTTCTTAACCATGGAATTCAGTGTCTTGATAGTTAAGAATATATATATACTCATCCTGTGTGATACCATATCTGCCTGCTCCACTCATCTGTATTTGACTTTTTTAAAGAATGCTCCCTAGAAAATATGTTGTTCCCATAAGATCACAAAACTTCTCTTTTTTTAAGCTTTATGATTTTGGCTTTTTCATCTTGAGTTGTCATTATGAGCGATGTGAGGTAGGGATCAAGGTATATTTTTTCCCAGTTCATTCATTTGTTCCAGCATCACTGACTAGAAGGACATTCATGAGTTGCAGAGACTTTCATTTGTTGAGAAGACTGTTACTACCTCTCTTCCTCCTACCCACGTGGAATTGCTGTGGCTGTGATAATCCAATGGCTGTGTGAGTGGGGGCTCCTGTCTGGACTACCTATTATGCTGCCCTGGCTTGTCTGTCCTTCAGCACCAGACTGTCTTATAAGAGAGTTGCAGATCCGGAAGTTCTCCAGCTTGGTTCTTCCTTCTCAGTGTAGTTTTGGTTATCCGAGGCCCTTTGCATGTCTGCATGATGTTTAGAAACAAATTTCCAATCAACAAAATATCTGTTCATTCTGATTAACCCATGTGCCCAGATCCGGTAAAGAAACATTCCTGTCCTTTCAGAACTTCCCCAGGGCCAGCTCTGTGCTCCCAGCGGGGGCAAAGTCAAAGCAGCGTCAGTCCTTCTGGTTGCATGCGGAGACGACAGTTACACCAGTGACTCAGGATGACGGGACACCGAGGCGGACAGACTAGCAAGACTCACGCCATGACTACAGAATGGGGATCTAAAATCCCAGTGATTGGTAAAGGTTTCCAGCTGAGTCTAAGAGAGTCAGTAGGCGCTGGTCAGGCTCAGGGAGGATTTGAAATGGAAGGACATTCCAGGAAGAAAAAGAATATCTCCAGTGGTGGAGGCAGGAAGCAGCTGGCGTTAAGCCACCACTGAGAAAAACCCAGGAAATGACACATGGCTCTTTCTCTTTTGATCAAAACCCTCGTCACCGATAGGAAAGCCCAGAAAGGATGAAAGATGAAGAGCTGGGCGAGAGAGAAAATAGATCTCAGGCGGCTGTTTCTCCTCTCATACGGGTTTGCTCGGGGCCTGTCCATGGAATAACCTAGGAGTTCTCTATTTTCAGTTCATCTCCCTCCCTGTTCTCGCCACACCACTGGGCCAAAGGCAGAGCAGATACCAGAAGCAGGTCTCTAAATTCCCAGCCCAACGTGTTTTCGACTTTACTTTTTAGAACTATTCTTCCGACAAACATCAGTTGAAGCTAAATACACAAAAGCGAAATAATCACAGCTGTTGTCACCGGGCAGAGAGGGTGGCTGATGACCCCTCGTTCCCCACGCCTCACCCTCACCCCCCACTCCACCCCCCACCCACCCCCAACCACCACCATGCAGCCTTCTCCTGCCCCAGCCCTTTATGGGGACCCCGAGGTACTCGGGGGTCCTGCCATGTCGGGCACAGGCTGACACTTCCCCTGCAGGAAAGATTGGTCACCCCACAGGCTGTAGTTGGGGCTTGGGATCCCCCAAAGCCGGGGAGGATCTAAGACAAGGAATCATTCTTCATCCCCGATTTAAGTCTCCACCTTCGAAGCTAGTTCATGTTACCCAAAATTTATGTCCAGTGGTTTTCAAGAGACGATTATAGCCGAGATGAGGTATAAAACTGTATGCTCCATGAGTCACAGAAACCCCAGCTTTTATGAGAACATAACTTTTAACAATGAAATTGAACGGAAAGTATTAGGTTCATAACAGAGGGAAGTCACTCCATCGCAGCCACAGAAGACCTGCCCACAGGATAAAAAAATACCTTTAAATATTTCAAAAGAAGCAGAAAAGAATAGGCCTGTGCAATGGAAAGGCACGTGCTGCAGGAGAGCGGAGAATCCAGAAAGGCCCCATCGCTTCATTTTTCAATGTCCAGGTCCAGTCTGCCCAGCCCTGCAGCCCTGGCCGGCGTGAAGTCCAGCTCTGCCCGGCTTCTGGGCTGCCCTGTCCTTTGAATGGCACAGATGCCAAGGGTGTCCCTGGACCCCAGCGTGGCGATCAGACCAGATCCTAAGGCTTGAGCCAAGGTCTGCTAAGAGCCCCACTCCAGAGCCAAGCCCAGACCAGCCCCCCTAGAAGGGGGCACCCCCAAACTGCATGTCTCTCAGCTCCCTAGTCTGCACGGTGATTCACTTTCATTCACCCTGACTAGTCCATCCCCCACGTAGCCACCCCCGGAGCCCCACTCACCGAGCCGTGCCGTCCCTGCACAGGGCATCAGCGGCACCTGCCCTGGCTGACACCCCAGGAGAGGCTGCCAAGCTGATGCCCCAAGCTTAGTCACCGGGACAGGACACAGCGACTTAGAGGAACTCGGATAAGTTTGGAGCCCGGGAACTCTGGCTGGGGGCCATGGGCACGTGGGAGCTCGCCTGGGTGAGGGCTGCCCCCAGGGCCTGCCCGCCGGGCACCTGCCAGGTGGCCACGCAGGTGTGCACCTGCTCCCTTGCAGGTGCCCAGGCGGAAGTGGCATCTCCAGGCTCCCAGGGGGCGCTGGCACACTCAGGGCTCTCTCTGAGGACTGGAGGTTGTGCTCGCCACCGGACTGGAGGTTGTGCTCGCCACCCCCCCCCCCCCCCACTGAAGGGGCTGCTGGGCAAGTCTGTAAATCCCGACCCAGGGCAGCAGGTGAGTATCACAGGGCATGCTTTTCTGATAGATGGAGCTTTTGCAAAAAGAAGACCCAGGCCAGGAAATCGGGAAAGCTGCCCAGTGGGGAAATGGGCGGGACACTGGGGGTGCCCACTCCAGACCCCTCCAGAGCAGTCCACTCAGGGAGGGGCTTCGGAGGGGCAACTTGGTAGCGCTTTTACACATTTTGTTTTCGTTTTTGAAAATGACCCCTAAGGGAGCGAGCTGTGTGGGGTGCCCCGAGGCCGCTGCGTCTGTGGGTCCCCCATCACATTGCGCTGGGTCCTCCCAACCTCCAGGACCACCCTCCGTCACAGTCAGGCTGATTTACCAGCTGCAGTTGAAGATATTTTTTATAACACTGAAGGGTACACAGAACATCGATTGGCTAGAGGAACGTGCAATGCTGAATCTGCTCCCAAAAGGCACCGTCAGAGCAGGGGATTAATGGGGATTAATGGTGGCATCGCGGCTCGATACGAGTCAAGGAGCGGGGATGAATATGAGTGCACCTCAGGGTGCTGGAGGGCCCAGGCGGCACCAGAGTAAAGTCTGGGATTTAAAAGCAGTTGATCCCCTCCTCCCTGGCCCCCTCCAAAATTTCTCCATAATGTTACCTTTTTTGGGGGGGTAACAATTGAGTAGATGAGCCCCAGAAGAGTGAGGTGCCCGACCACGTTTTCCTATAGGGCATCTGCTCACGGGCTTCCTGGGTATAATTTCCACCGTGGAAAAGGTTTCCCTGAATTACATTCTGGCTGCTTATTGCCACATCTTTGTGGCTGTTTTTCTACCCTTTGATTCAATATCCCAATACTGGGTAGCCGTGTCCCCAGCAGGCCCCTCCACATGCCGGGAGTGACGAGACACTTTCTTAATGCCCCGAGGGAAAGGTGGCCCTGAGCAGGCTGGAAGGTTCTGGTACATTTCCTGGCCATCTTCCGGGTGGAGACTGTCACCTCCCATCCCAGGTGGAAGGAAACGGGGATCAAGTGATGCAGTTTAAAGAAGGAAGCTTGACTTTGGCCAACAAGCTTCCTTTCTCTGCGTTCCTCTTTTTACACTTTCCTAAATCGATCTGCAGACTAACTTGGTAAGATGTGCCGTCAGCAGTTACAAGAGGCTTATGTAAGGTTCTCCCTCCGCTGGCCGAAGCAGGCACAGATTAAGGGTCCTCTGATGGTCTTGGGGACACCAGGTGCCCTCGGTCCAGGCTGTCAGGAAATTGCCCGAGTTTCACATCAGACAGAAGCAGCAAAGACTCAAAATAGGAACCCAGAAAGACCCCGAAGTTAGGAAGGAGGAGACAGGACAAAGGAGAGCGCTGTTTGGCAGAACAGAAGGCTACTCCGCTGCCACTGGGAATAACAAATGTGGTTTGAGCAAAGAGACAAAAATTCACTTAACGATGAAGAATAGGGCTGGTGGGTCGATGGTGCCCATTGCACAGCGGGGAAACTGAGTCACAGGTTTAGTGCCACGGGCCCCCAGGACACACTTGGCAATCTCTGGAGATCTCTGTGGTGGTTAGAGCAGGGGCAGATGCTAATGGCACGTCCAGCCTGGCCTGAGCTCATGCCCCAGCACACACGGGGAACAGCACACAGGGGGCGCCCCCAGCGGGGAACAACTCGGGCCACCAGCATGACAGTAGCCACGCCTGCCATGTCTGCTCTCAGACTCGGGGTTCAGAACATTCTGCTCTGAGGACATCTGGACGAGCTGAGCTAGCACCTGTGCTCGCTGCCGTCACGCACCCCTCCTTGTCCCTTCCCTGCCAGTCTCGGTGCAGGACTGTTTGCTGGGACTTTGCTGGGAGCCCAGCAGGCAAAGTGCCCTGGACCCAGGCCCCTGTGCCTGTAGCTGGTTCCCCAGCCCTTGCCCTCTCCAGCGACCAGCCAGCACCAGTGTCTCACCCCACCCTTGCCTGCAGCCCTCGGTCCAGAAAGTTCTGGAAGCCAGTGAGCTCCCTCCAGACCACCAGCACTTGTGCTTCTGGGAGTTCCCAGCCTCAGGAACCACCAGGCTGGGGGTGATTGAGAGGACGCCCCAAAGACCCAGCCCCGAGCCAGTCCTCCCAGCAGACCCTCAGATTCAGGGCTCTAAACACTCTGATATTTTAAGGCAAAGCTTTAAGCATTTCGAGGACTTTTTGTTGTACTTGACTTTTTCTTTCAGCCTGGGCTTAAACGCTCTCTGCAATTTCATGATAAATTTCCAGGACTCGTGACTAGAAGAACTGCCTGAATAACCAGAAAACAGTTGATTTTTTAAAATGTCATCTTTTTTTATTGATTTTTGGAGGCTCAATATTTCAGCCTCTAAAACCATTATCACTGAATAGATTTGGGGGAGATTCAAAGAGCTCTTCTTAGGCTTACAGGGATAGCGGGTGAGGAAGGGTTTGCAGATACCAAGTGCAGATTTTGCATCTGCCAACAATGGGACCAAACAGCCCCAGGGAGGCACGGGTGCAGGGGCCCCCCAGAAGCTCAGGACCTCCCCGAATAAAGCCAAACCCCAAACAAACCACCCCCACAAATAGGTTCTGTCTGGCTCTAAACCTTGTGTTGGGTTAGAATTTCAAAATTAGAACTTCACAGGCTTTTTATGATTAGTCAAATTTCCAGGCAATTTGCATTAGGATTATGTGCTTAATTCAAGACTTAGCAGCTTCGCCTTGGCCAGAGTCCAGGCCAGAAAGCTCTGGGTTCGTTCCTTGGTGCTCACTCCCTCTTGCATGGAGCATGCCAGGAGCTGATTTCCAGATTAGTAAAAAGACACACGACGTGTGAGTAGGCTCGGCTGATGAGCAAACTATTTTGGATGCTTAAGGAGGAATTGATTTTAGCGTTGCTTCCCTTTTCACTGCGAACCTGTCAGCGGAGAAGAGAAGGGGGACCTTGTGTGTGAAGCAGGGAAAGTATCAGTTGCCTGTCGGGCCGAGGGTATGTTATAAACAGCGATTATAAAAAGAAATTCCTCCCTTCTTGAGAATCCACTGCCTTTTCATTATGCAGTGTAAACTAACAGCAGACAATAAAATTACTTTGAGATGTTAGTTTTTAATCTACTCTTTGAAGCACTACTCCTTCTTTTTTTTTTTTTAAGATTTATTTATTTATGGATACAAGAGCTGGGGTGTAGGCCAGAGATATGGGGGTAAGAGGATTCACCAGAGACAGAGTGGGGAGCAGAACAGGCAGATCGACTGAAGTACACTGCTGAGGGGAGCAGCGGGGAGGCAGGAGAGGTCTGCTGTGCCCTGTGGGAAGCTCCCTGGCCGGGGATCGAACTTGTGCTGCAGTGGCTCTGGATAGCCTCATAGTGCTGTGCTTAACCCATTGCGCCACCAGGGAGGCCCAGCACCACTTCCTCTTAAATTTGCATGTTGCTTAGATATTAATTAATTTTTTAAAAAAGCCCTTCTTTTCAAGAGCCAACCAGAAATTACATTGCAGATTATTCTGAGTTTAACATTTTTGCATTAGACGTATTGAATTTAACTCAGACCAAACTCAAAGGTAAACTTTTTCCAAAGAATTTTTAGAAAACATAAGGAAATCGGTGATAGAAGGATTTATTTTTTGCTCAGCCTCTGTGTGAAATAGCACCGAAGTCAATGTTTCTTTGGGGATATTCTGCTCGCTGGCCAGATTGGGGGGCTTCTCCGTACCCGGGGCTAGCGCTCAGAGCTGTGTATGTGAGAACAGGCGGGCACACAGGAGCTGGGCTTCCCATGGAGCCTGTCCTCGCCTGACTCCCAGCCTCCTGCCCCCAGGAGCCCCAGCCCCTCTCCAGGAAGCTGCCCCATCAGACCAGCTCACATGATCCAAGATGACACAGGATCGTGGAAAGTCGAAAATGTCTAGAGTCGGAGCTAGTGGTCCTGGGCTCCGGTGGAGTTTGCCAGTGACAAAGTGGCATCACTACTCCCCAGCTTGTTAAATGGCACAAGTGCCGCCCGGCCGGCTGGTCACATGATTCCTGGGAAGAATCAGTGTCCACTCTGTAGCCATGAAGCCGCGGTGAGATGTCATTACAGGACAGAGGCCTTTACTCCTTTACTCTTAGTTCCTGTGGCGCCACAGGGGGTCCCCACGGAGAGGGGAGATGCCAGGGACCCTGCCCCATCAAAGGGAGATGGGAGATGAGCAGGGAGGAGGAGAAGAGAGAGAGGAGATGGGAGAGGTGAAGAAGAGGCCCGGAGAGGCCGTGGGGCAGAGAGACAAGTGAAGAAGCTGCCCCGGCGTCTCGGCCCTGGGCTTGCACCAGGGACTCAGGGACATGGACAGAGACGCTTGCAGGAGACAGAGATGGGGTGAGGGGCCCGAGGGCAGGTGGCCGTGGCGGCCTTTATCTTGATTTTGATTTTGCTCCTTTCCTCCCAGACTTGCCTGGCCCCTCCTGCCCCTTTCCTGGGGGCCCCCAGGAGGCGCCTTAGACTGTGGCAGCTTTCGGGCCTTACTTGGGCCAACCCTGTCTGGCTGGACATTTACCCACCAGGGTACAGGTGACTGGGTGCTTCACGGGGAAACTATTTTAACTATATTCTTTTTCTTCCCTCTGTTGCACACTCGCTGTATTAAAGTTCTTTTTGTTGAAGGTCTTATGCACGAGAGTATGTTTTGTCTTGAAGGGGCGGGTGGCAGAACCCATTTAGCGCAGGCAGGTTTGGGGGTCCGGGGTGCCTCACCCTGCCCAGTAATGGGGTGACGATGGAGACAAGCCACTGTGCACTTCTACGCGTTTCTGGGTGACAGATGGGCCAAAGGCGCGAGCTCGCCCTGGGGGAGAGACTCTTAGGCGCTCGGTGGCTGTGGGCTCGCGTCATTCATCACCATTAGTCCAAGCGGAAACACACACGCGGCTGAGGGTTTTGTTTTATAGCCCCCGACAAGCTCAGGGGATTCTTACAAATAAAATCAAGTCTAAGCCGCCGTGTCGGCCGCGCTTAGCGAACAGGCAGCGGCGCCGTGGCTGTGGGGAGGTGGCTGCGGGCGCCGGCGGCGGGGATGCTTACCATGGCGGAGCCCACGCGGCTGACCTTGACGGGGTTCCCCCGGCCAGAGAGGTCCATGTTCGCTTTGTCCATCACGTGCAGACACGCGTCGAGGATGCCGTCCTCGAACTGTCGGGAAAAATATTGAGAAACCACTGATTGTTCATTCTGCGAGCGAAGTGCGCTCTGCTGGAAAGAAAGTGAAGCCAAAGGGCCTCCCTGGTGGCGCAGCGGTTACGCGCCGCGCTGTGGAGCTGTCGGCAGCGGAACGCGAGTTCAAAGCCCGGCCGGGGAGATTCCCACAGGGCGCGGCAGACCTCTCCTGTCTCACCCTCTGCTCCCTTCAGCAGTGTGTTTCTGTCGCTCTGCCTGTTCTGCTCCCCACTCTGTCTCTGGTGAGCCCTCTCACTGCCCCACGCCTCTGGCCTGCACCCCAGCTCTTGTCTGCATAAATAAATAAATCTTTTAAAAAAAAACATCAAGAGGGGCCTCCTTGGTAGCACAAGAGGTTAAGTCTCAGCATATGAAGCTACCTATGGGCAGCCACTGCAGCACGAGTTCGATCCCCGACCGGGGAGATTCCCACATGGCGCGGCAGACCCCTCCTGTCTCGTCCGCTGCCCCCTCAGCAGTGTGTTTCCGCTGCTCTGCCTGTTCTGCTCCCCACTGTCTCTGGTGCACCCTCTCGCCGCCCCACACCTCTGGCCTGCACCCCAGCTTGTATGCAAAAATGGATAGATCTTTAAAAAAAACAAATTACTCTGACTTTAAAAAAAGAAAGAAAGAAAGTGACGTCACAGGGCTTAGAAACTCTCCCGACTGTAGCAGGAGCTGTGGAAGGGGAGGAGAAGACATGGGCTTTTTTTTTTCTCAGCGAGAAGAGAAAGACCACAAAAGCAAGCCAGGGGCCAGAGAGCCGTGGACTCAGCACCAGGAGCCACTGGAAGCCCTCAGGACACTGCACGTGGATTCAGAAGATCCACCAGCACCCGACTCAGTGGCCGGGGCCAGTGGTCTCCAGGGGGTGTGTGAGGCCTGAGGCAGACCCGAGTCCGAGCCTCAGAATCCCTCAGGAGTAAATGGCCGTAGGGTGGCACCGAGGCCCCACTGCCCCCCGCCCCCGCGGTGCCCATGTGGCCCCTCTAAAAGGCCCCCCTCCTCTGAGGGCAGCTGGCCTCCGGGGCCAAAGAGGCAATAAGACCTAAAAAAGGGGATTTCATAACCAAGGAACACACCGTTCGTCAGTTCAATTTCCACAGGAGAACTGCAACACCAGAACTTTCTAAAAAAAGAACAAGGCAAAATAGTAATAAAGTAGAAACGGAGGACTCGCCTCTGGGGTATCTCCCTGCCGGGGAGAGCCCAGGACGAAGAATCTGGGACAGAGACCACACCCGGACTGACCCCGGGGGGCTCTTTGTTAAATCCATCAAATCCCAGACCAGGCTCTTCAGGGCCTGGGCTGCGGGGGACGCGCCTCGGCCACGGCGCCGGCTCGCGGGCACGCAGAGACCCCGGTCGGCCTCTCTGCCACACCCCGCAGCTGCGTCTGCAGGCGTGATGGGGAGCCAGGAGATGGAGAACTAGGGGTTCCCTGCTCTCCGTCAGCTCCTGGCTCTGGAAGGCTCACCTGCCCGTAGCTCCAGCTCCGGCCCTTGATGTCGTTGGCGTCGCCGTAGAAGATGACGCCGATGTCATTGAGGACGTACTCCTCCCGCTCCTTGGCGTCGTCCAGGTACACAGCATCCTCTGAGGGGGAGACACGGGCTGTCACTGCGCGCCTCCCTGGCCCAGGTCAGCCCTGCTCTCCCTATCGCCTTTTGGGGTGCTTTCCTCCTCATTTCCTGGCGCGGCCTCGCACCGCTCTCTCTGGAGTAGTAATCATGGGGCAGATTGAAAACTTCCCAGTATCTGGCTGAACTCGAGATCTTTGGGACAGGGGGCGAGACCCAGGCCTCAGGTCTGTGCTCCCCTCTGAGCCCCAGCTCCAGGGGATGCGAGCAAACGCTCACCCCTCTGCACTCCGAGATCGGTGGAAAGCTGCAGCGTCAGGATGAGGGGCTGGGCCCAGCCAGGCCTCTGGGACGGAACCTGCACACCGATAAGCTGCCGGGGCACCTTGCACACTCAGGTTTGTGAGGTGCCGCCAGCCCGGCCAGCTTGCACCCCGGGACTTTGAGACTCCCTGGGAGGCCCTGGGCCTTGGCGGCCTGCAGGCTTCCTCTGGGCCTCCCTCCCTGCCCCCTCCTTGTCACCCGCTTGACTCCACGCAGCTGGACACGCGGCATGCTCAACACACACACTCATTGCCATGCACGCTAATGTCCATGCACATTTTCACAATAAAGATAATGAACACCCCTTCCACTCCCCCAAATTCCCCTGTGCTCTTTCGTCATCCCTGATCCATTCCCTGACCCCTGCCCCAGTCAGGAAGCTGTAATCTGCTCTGTCACTGATCATTGATTTACTTTTTCTAGTATTTTCTATAAAATACTGTGCTATGTGCTTTATTTGGGGGCATGTGGGGGGTTGCGGGAAGAGGTGTGTCTTGTTTCCTTCACTCCAGCTAATCATTTTGAGGGTCATCCAAGTTATGTGTAGCAAGAGCTCACTCCTCTCCAAAGCCACCTTATCTGTCCAGAACAGGCTGGAATCACAGAAGCAGGTGCCGCAGCCTCCTCTGCCCTGGCAGGTAGAAGTTTTGATGTCCCAAGTCACCGCTGGTCTTGCTGGGCCACAGGATGAATGCCAGGGTCTCGCCCACAATCTCCATCTGGACCTGTGGCCCCCAAACTAAAGGGACAGCTTGGCTTCAGGAGAGCTGAGCAGGGGTGACGGCTGAGGCCGAGGTCAATGTTTTTCAGTAAGAGCATAGAAAATAATACCTTTCTTTTAAAATTAAAAAATGCAAGCGTAGAGCCTCCCTGATGGTGCAAGGGGTTAAGTCTCAGCACTATGAAGCTATTGCAGCCACTGCAGCACGAGTTCGATCCCCGGCCAGGGAGCTTCCCACAGGGCTCAGCAGACCTCTCCTGTCTCCCTGCTGCTCCCCTCGGCAGTGGATTTCAGTGGATCCGCCTGCTCTGCTCCCCACTCTGTCTCTGGGGCATCTTCTCATCCCCTGCACCTCTGGCCTCCACCCCAGTTCTTGTATGCATAAATAAATAAATCTTTAAAAAAATGCGAGAGTATTTGTGAAGGAGCAGTAACCACTTGCCTCCAGGGGGGCTGTGGGCGCCCCCTGGAAAAAGGGCTGCTTGGTTTTCTTGCTTTATGATGGCGTCTGAGTTAGATTGTGATTATGTGACAATGAGCGTCCTGGCAGGCAGGGTGAAGACCATCAGCCCAGAGGGTCACTTAGGGACCTTGTAAAACACGCTTTCCTTCTAGTGTGAGCCGTTTTGTGGACTTGTGCGTAAATGTCTTAAAAGATGCTAGGCATTAGATTGTATTGTAAAGCTTTTATAATTCAAAACATTTAATTGAAAGGTAGATGAACAGGGCAAAATAGCCTAGAAATCAGTGTCACTGAAATGCATATATGTCTGTGAAA
The DNA here is from genome assembly GCA_004024925.1 of Scalopus aquaticus. Taxonomy (NCBI): domain Eukaryota; kingdom Metazoa; phylum Chordata; class Mammalia; order Eulipotyphla; family Talpidae; genus Scalopus; species Scalopus aquaticus. The sequence goes on from PVIJ01008346.1 coordinate 61,845, forward strand.
TTAATTTATGACAAAGGAAATGCCATAAATCAGTGGGACGGCTGAGTGTTTATTACATTTAGCTGAGAAAATTGGCTGATTGGGAAAAGTAAATTTGCCATACAACTGAATAAATTGAAAGTTAATTTTGTTAATTCAAAATCTGAGTTTAAAAAAGGAAAGCATAGGAAATCTAGAATAAAATAAAGGTGAATATTTGTTTGGTCTCTAAATGAGAAAGTTTTATGTAAGCAAAAATAATAGAAAAAAGTAGAAAGGAAATGATCAAGGCATTTTATTTCATATAATGTAAAGCCTGATCAGATGTAATAAAATTCAAAGTATATAACAAACCAGAGAAATATTTGCAACACCAGAAAATGCTAGTAAATTTTCCTTATATGTCAAGAATTCCAATATATTGATAAGGAGACCATAAAGTATCTAAAAGAAAGCTCAGCAAAGGGAAAATCAGTTCACAGAAGAAATATGATCAGAAGATAAATATATGAAAACAATTTAAGTAGTCATTAATATACGCTTTGGGGAAAAGAATTTAATGGTACTGGAACTGCAAAGCCAGCGAGTGAAAAATTAAATATGAAACAGAAAATGATATCTAAAGTAAATATAATTAATAAAAATCAATTTAAAAATCAGAGATAATTTGGTGAAAATACCTGATGGATTCATATACCTCTGTTATTGCAGATTCTTTGAAGTGACTACAAAATTCTAATGTTAGGGGTAGGAAGCAAGAAAACAAATGTATAAACATCTCCAGGGGAATTGAGGACTGTTGCAATAAAAATATAAAAACAGGAAAGTATAATAAATGTATAAAAGATATCTAGAAAGTTCTAGATATCTAAAAGGCATTTTAGTATAACACAGAAAAATTAAAGGAAGACTATAGTCAAAGATAGATGAGAAAAAAATTCCCAGAGCAAAAGAAAGACTTACATTATCGAACTGAAAATGATTTTACTGTATCACTAAGATAGTGGGTAAATGGAAATAAGAGCTACACCTACATGAGAACTATTTAAGTGTCAAAACTTCAAAGGCCAAAATTTAAAAGTCAAGTTTAAAAGAAGGTTATTTGTAAAGGAGTGAAAATAGACCGAAATCTTCTTTTCATAGACAAAGTTTTGTTTTTGAGAGTGGATTTGCCCTAAGTATTACTGGTGCTGAAGACAAAGCAATAACTGCAGGCACATCCAAAGCGGTAAGTGATTTTTGAATCTAGGACCTCACTCTTCACCACCTCTATGAATATATATTTGTATTTGAAATGTGTTCAATTGCTCAATTAAAAATACCGTTCAAAAATACATTAAACGACTGAAAAGACACCAGAATATTAACAATACATCTGATTTGTAAGATCTCAGAGTTTTTTCATGCTTTCATTATTTTTAGTTCTATCATAAAATTTTCATCTTCAGAAAACCTTTTTTAAATTGTGGTTGCATTTAAAGGAAGCTATTTAACAAGAGGCAAGCACGTTGAACTTGCATGAATTCATTTTTCTTCTCGAGCGATACGGTCGTCCTTATTATCGGGGCCCTTATTAAGCATCACGTTATCATCATTCCATGTGAGTTTCTTTCCTTCTTTAAGTCTCCCTCTGCCCCTGTCTTCCCAGCAAGGCTGGATGATGGTTTCCTCTACACCCCTGGACGCTGGGGTGACACCCCAATGTGGCACTGCACTGTGATGTAAGAATTGATGGGACAAGCAAGAGTTTTCTGCCTCCAAATAAGAAATCCCAGATGCGGGAAAAGATCTTTGCACACAATACAACCGATAAAGGACTGATAACAAAAATTTACAAGGAACTCGCACAACTCAACAAAAACAAAGCCAGTAATCCAGTCAAAAAATGGGCAGAAAAACTGAAAAGGCACTTCTCCAAAGAAGAAAAGCAAATGGCCAACAAGTACATGAAAAAATGTTCAACATCACTTATGATTAAGGAAATGCAAATCAAAACCACAATGAGATACCACCTCACACCTGTGAGGATGGCACACATTAAAAATACAGGCAACGACAAATGCTGGAAAGGATGTGGAGAAAAAGGAACTCTTCTACACTGCTGGTGGGAATGTGAACTGGTCCAACCACTATGGAAAACTGTATGGCGATTCCTCAAACTGCTCAACATGGAGCTTCCATACGACCCAGCAATCCCACTTTTGGGAATCTACCCAAAGGACACAAAAACACTAATCCAATAGGATACATGCACCCGTATGTTCATTGTGGCACTGTCCACAATAGCAAAGGTATGGAAGCAGCCCAGATGTCCAAAAATAGATGATTGGATCAAGAAGATGTGGTACATATACACAATGGAATACTATTCAGCATTCAAAGAAGATAAACACATGCAATTTGCAGCGACATGGATGGAATTAGAGGGGCTCATACTCAGCGAAATAAGCCAGAAAGAAAGAGAAAAATATCGAATGGTTTCACTTATAACAGGACTATAGGGAAACCAAATAGGAGAGAGACACTCAGCGGGGGTTGAGGGGGAGGGAGGGAGGATAAGGGCACAAAATGGAGTAGAAAAGGACACAAGGGACCACGGAGATGGGTCACGGGTGAATTGGTGGTGGGTTACCCAAGGGGAATACAAAATGTAAAAGATATAAATAGCAATAAAAATATATATATTTAAAAAAAAAGAAATCCCAGATGCACATTTGGTGTCAGATGCTGGTGGGGGGGTTGCTGGAAGTGCTCCCTGAGGGCACACCACCCCCTACCGGGTTCTGCTCTTGAAGGTATGAGACCACAGCCCTGGAACCTAGCCCCTAGGGGGACCCCTCCTGCAATGGGGGTGCTGCTCAGCCAACATGCTCACCAGGGAGCCCCCCTGCAATCGCCAGGTGCTGTTGGCATCGACTCCACTGCTGATTCGGTGAGTGGGGAGCACAAACTGTCCGAGAGCACGGAGCGGGCTGCAGCCCAGGGCCCAGCTAACGCCCTCTCATCCATAAGCACCCCCCCCCGTGCACTTCTCAACCCAGTGCCCCTAGCTGCCCTCGATTACACGCTCAGATGTTTGTGGTTCATAAAGTTTGCACCCACCATGTATTCAGCAACTTATGGCATCCTGTAGATACCCAGCTCTAGACAACTCACTTCGTTAGGGCAGAATCAGCTTTCTGCGGCTGTCCCGGGGCCAAGTAACCACAGAGCTGATGTTGCCAGGGCGAGTTAGCAGCCCGTTCTATGACAAAGCAGCAGCTCCGCACAGGGGGCGCCTGAACGCGGAGCTTCTCGGTGCATCCAGGGTGCAGCCTGGACTGTTTCCTGGGGCACACAGAGCGCCCTTGCTCCCCCAAATTGGGACACTGAGGACGCGTCTATCCTTTCTCTCTTGATCACGAGAAACTGCACGAAGGACAGGCTTTCTAAAACAATCCTGCGGTGCCGCCAAAAAATATGCATATCTTACAGCATAAGAAATATCGGCCAATTTTTTTTATGAGAAAACGGGCTTCTGGGCCCTTACCTTCACACCAGGGGTTGAAGAGGATGTAGGTGTCTGTCTCGGGGTTGCGGGTGGTTCGGAGGATGCCGTAGGGGGTCCAGACAGCGATGTACATGCGGAACTTGCCCACGATGCACTCCGGCGAGGGCTGGATGGACAGCCGCACCCACCGGTCCTGTCTCAGCACCACCTTGGCCCCCCACTTGCCTTTCTGCAGCTCGGGGACCACATGCACCGGGATGTAGGTGCCCTTGGTCTCCTGAGGGTAGCGGCCTGCAGAAGAAGGAAGGAACATGGAGTTGGGAAGTTTCCAGAAACCACCTCTGCTTCCCCCTGTCATCTCTCAGCCGACGGCGAGAACTAATCTATTAGATCGGGAATGGTGAGATGGGATTTGGGGTTCATTCTGCTGCTAGGGGGGGCCTCCCCAGTGGCGCAGCGGTTAGGTGCTGTGCTGTGGAGCTGTCGGCAGCAGCAACATGAGTTCGACGCCCAGCCGGGAAGATTCCCACCTGGCGCAGCAGACCTCTCCTGCCTCGCCCACTGCTCCCCTCAGCAGCGTATCTCAGTAGATCTGCCTGTTCTGCTCCCCACTCTGTCTCTGGTGAACCCTCTCGCCGCCCCACACCTCTGGCCTGTACCCCAGCTTGGATGCATAAGTAAATAAATCTTACAAAAAAAACATTCTTCTGCTAAGCAGCTATAGGATAGAGTTGTTTCATTTTCAAATTTATTTGTGTGTATTTTACATCATTGTTCTTTTTTGTACAATGTTTGCTTCTCCTCTCAGGAGTGGGCTTGTTAACGTTTTCGAAGCTCAGGTCAGCCGTGTAAATACAGATGGGATCACGGTCCCGTGTTTGGTCAACACACTCATGTAGGTTAGAGATGTCACTTTAGTCACGCACGGGGCGTAAGGCAAATGATGCTTCTCGATTCCGAATGCCATTTCATTACCTGCTACGGTATCATTTCCACAGGATTCTGTTCAGAGGTTGTTTGGAGGTGACCAATGTCAGGTTCAACCCAAACGCGTTTATTCCGTCTCATTAGTGATCTCAAGCTGGTGTCTGGGCAGAAACTCCTGCCCCCGAAGCGATTGCCCTGCAGCCCCTGGCAAATGCTTGACCTTTACAAATCTGTTCCTTCCCTTGTATTTTATCGTTAAGCGAAGAGGTTACAACTCCCTATGGAAGAAGGAAAGCAACACATGCAGGCGCTTTGCACGTCATTTTTCATGCATCACACATTTTAAACTTATTTCAATAGAAGATTAAACACCAGGGCACCCTCAGGTTTATGACATTCTATACATGTGAATGTGTGTGTGTGTGTGTGTGTGTGTGTGTGTGTGTGTGTGTGTGTACACACTCTCAGGCTACATTTTTATTTCTCGCTATTGTTGCTATTACAACCCAATTCCCATTTCCTGGTATGAACCTCAAAGCGACATCTTCCCAGTGATTCCCGAAAAAGTGACAGCCTTTGCAGTCTGCAGCAGGCCAGCCCCGCCGAGCTCGTCAATGCTTGAGCTACAGTTTCGTTTACAGGATCGTGGAATCAACACATCTCAAACTGGGCCCCATCATTCATTGCAGACCTTTCCAAAATCACTCAGACACTGAATTCTTCTAGAAGAAGAATATAAATCAGATTAGGAAGTCTCCAAATTATTTTGACTAGAAGCAAAAAAGCACAGGAGCGAATCGTGTTCACTGCCAGTGTTTTATGCGGAACACGCAGAGGCTGCCGCAGGAAAACGGTGCTTCCTCCCGGCCCCTCCGCCGAGCAGCTCTGTAAAGGATTCTCTAGCAGGCCCGCTGCCAGGGCCAGAACGTTCTGGCTCCCTGCATCAGTCACTGCCGTGTGGTTCTGCAAGGTGCTTAATCTTAATGAAAATAATAATTTGCACAGAGCAAGTCAGGGAAAAAGATTAGAACCCCAGCACTTGCTGTGCATAGGGGATCCACTAATCACCTTTCAGAATGCGTATCCTTGTAAAGCCAATAAAGCCTGAACAAGGATTTTCTGCCCAGGTGGCCAGGGACTAGGTAGTCTCGGGGGTACCTGGGACTCAGCCTCTGAGAAGCTCAGACAAACTCTCCTGCAAGGCACATGGGTGACAAGCATCTCTACCCCCTAGTTCCTGCACACACCCTGCTTTGTGCTGCCTCACGAGCTGCCCCTCCCTCCGTGGACACCTCACTCCGTGGACACCAGGCGCCCTGCAGAGGTGAAGCTGGCAAGGCGACCTCGGCCCAGCGGGGCCTAATGCACCTCTCCCGGCTGCCACGGCGGCTCTACCCACTAAACTCCAGCTTGAGCTCAGAATGCACAGAATCATCATTTGTTCTTTGTTTTCCAGCTTCACTGATTTGCTGTTAGCTCCCACAACTGCTTCATTTTGGGAGTTGAAGGTTACCCCCACGTGTGAATATGCCACCCCCTTCTCCTGCAAAGCTCCAAGCGGCCCCAACCCTCTCCCCACCCCTCCCTCCTCCCTGCACCCCCTCTGGCACCAGTGTGTTATCCTCGGAGTCCAGGAATCAGGCTTGTTCTGCCCATTTGTCTTCTTGTGTTGTTTATCACCGAAGTCACCCTCCGGTAACTGTCGCTTTCTGGCTTGGTTCACTTGGCAAACCACCTCAAGATCCATCCTTTTGTCCCCAAAAGCACCAGTTCATTTTTTACAGCTGAGTCGTGCTCCACGGAGCACAGGCCTCTGCCCGGGGCAGCTGGTTTTGTCTGGGCTGGCCCGCTATGACACAGATGCTCACGAGCATGGTCCTTCTGGAGTGCATGGTCCTGGGGGGACCTGTCCATAGCAAGTGGAACTTAGGTTCTAGTTATGAGTTCCCAGGCTCTCTGGAGTGGCCTGCTGGCCCTCCGCGCGCTCTTATTTCTTTTTTTAAATAAATTTTTATTATTTTTTTAAAAATTTATTTATGCATACAAGAGCTGGGGTGCAGGCCAGAGGTGTGGAGGTGAGAGGATTCCCCAGAGACAGAGTGGGGAGCAGAACAGGCAGATCCACTGAAATCCACTGCTGAGGGGAGCAGCGGGGAGGCAGGAGAGGTCTGCCACGCCATGTGGGAAGCTCCCTGGCCGGGGATCGAACTCGTGCCGCAGTGGCTGTGATAGCTTCATATGCTGAGACTTAACCCCTATGCCCCCAGGGAGGCCCTGCGCTCTTATTTCTGATGTGGTGGCTGATGCAGTTTTTCATTCATTGAATTGAAGGGTCTTTCTGTCAGTGTTCTGAAGTGTCAACATCCTCACTCCAGGACAGCATTTTTCCACCACGACACTGAAAACGCTGAGCTAAAATTAAGTTTAAACGACAAGGTGGGAAAGAAGATGCCTCTGAGCCTGCTCTGGGACCAGCCGCATCTTTTTAGCCACGTTTTGTGTATTTTCTATTTTTAAAATCAGCCTGAAATCGTAAATAACTGAAGTCTAAAAAATAGAAAATGCTTTGGAGTTGGTGGAGCTGTTTAAATTCTGTCCCAGCGATCAGTCTGCTTTATTGATGTGCCTGCTCCTTGCCGTGCAGTAAGCTCCCTGTTATTTATTCACCTGCGGGGCTCGTGCCTCGGTCACCTGAGCTTCCGCCTCTGGCCTCTTTGTCACGGACTCAGGAGATGGCAAGGAAAGCGCGTTTGTGCTGCTTCGTGCTGCAAGGAGCTTCCCACCTGGCGGGGCTGACTGGGGGTGGGGGTGCCCCAGCCTTAGGCGTGAGCACGGGTGTGGCTGTCCATCTGCTCTGTCCTGTGCAAGGGAAGGTGGGCGTCCTGGGGACAGAGGGGTGCGGGCAGCTGGGGAGACCCCTGGGCCCTACAGCTCCACGCGGCTGCGCTGGCCTTTCCGCCCGGCGCCAGTCACCTGCGACGTGGGCAGGATGGTGGTGGCAGGTGCTGATGGGAGAGTGGGCCTTGGCCAACGCGGCCGTCATCTCCCCATTTGCCCAACTCCCTGATCCGGGCTGCGCCACGCAGCCACCTGCCCTGCAGAACCCCAAGTTCCTCCCCAGGCCAGCGCGGGCCACAGTTGGCGCCTTGGGTTGACCAAGCAGCCAGCTCAGTGCTGCTGTTTGTGACGAACCAGACACTTAATTCCAGAATCATCCAGAAGAAGGACCAGAAATCCATCATGTGGGGTGACAGTGACCTCTGTTCACACCTGCGGACAGGAGCTGGCAACCCAGGGTGATTCCCCGGCTAGTGTGTAAATAAAGTTTTATCGGAACCCGCCGAACGTCCGACTCAGCTGTTACAGAGAACACGGCAGATTTCAGGAGACCTCTGTGCGGAGACCCCTGGCTGGCCAAGCCTGGACACTTGCGGGTGGCCCGGACGGTGAGTTTGCCCGCCTCTGTCTTGGAGAAGTTTGCGCCTGACTTGGCTAAGGGCTGATTCACTACCGCCGCTCAGCACCCAACAGTTGGGTCTCAGACGAAAATGCTCTCCCGGTGTTCCCTCCGGGGCCAGGCTCCTGCTGAGCGGGGAGCGTGCCCCGCAGCTGTCCAGGTCAGCGTCCCCTGCAGCTCCCGCACCTTGGAGGCCGTGGGTGATGGGGCAGCTGCTGACTTCCCCGTAAGCGGCACCAGTGCTCCTTGACTGACTACTAGAGCTGTTAGCGCCTCCTCCAGGAAGCCTCCTCCAGACAGAGAAGAAAATAAAGGGACAGAATGCAGGTCTGGCCCCAGGCCTCGCCACAGCCCTGGGAGGGGATCTCGCAGAGCAGAAGCCGAGGGTCCGCGAGGCTGTCCGGTCCTGGGCATCCCGGGCTAGGCAGAGGAGATGGGGCCTGGACCTGGCCGGGCCCCCTGAGCCACTCGCCCTCGTCTGTCTGCTGTCTGCAGGGACTTGGGGAGCGTGCTGGGGAGATGGGGGCCTGGGAAGGCCAGGAGGAGACCAAAGCAGGGAAGTGTGAAGGGACAGGAGGCAAGGGAGTCAGACAGAAAGAAGGAAGCCCCCAAGGAGAGAGCCTGAGGGAGGTCTGGGCACCACAGATGGAGTGGGTGAGTGAAGCGACGCCAGTGGCCACGGGGCAGGGGAGAAGGGTGGGCTGCCTGGAGCACTGGCGAGGTGGGCAGCACTGGTAGGGGTGGCGGCAAGCAGGGTGGGGTGATGGGGTCGGGGAGTGGGCAGCCTGCTCGCCGCACAGAAAGCTGATTGCTGACTTGAGCCCCGCCACGTCTGTCAACAGCACCCCAGGCCGTGCTGGGCGGGGATGCCGCCGGGTCCTGAGTGTGCAGTGTCGGCACCGGCCGTGATGGAGCAGCGGGGCGGCGCTGGGACAGGCCAGTATTTCACGCCACTCAAGATCCCGCTCAGCCCCGGAGTGGCGCGTCTCCCAGGCCACAATCAGGCTCTGCTTGGAACACTCATCTGTCAACATCCACGGCGTCCGTCTTGGCGATTCCGGGGCCAGGCGCAGCTGCCCCGCCGCCCCGAGGCAGCGTGGTGTGCCGGCCGCGCTGGGGTGTATGTTGTTTTTGCAAAATGGTGTGACTTTCGTGTTAAAAAAACAAGCCAGAAAAATAGAAGCAGAAAATATGATCTCTCAGAAAGGGTTCTCATTCAGAACAATAATGTTCTGGTCTTTGAGATGAGAAAAAATAGAATTCCTGATTGCATTCTCTCATGCTTCGCCCCAAGCAGAGCCTCTCCACCTGACCTAGAAATGAACATATGCCAGCTGAAGTGCTTGCGTTTGTCTGCGCGTCATTTTGGAGACCTCAGCGGTGCTGCTGCCAAGGTAGCGTTCCTGGAGCCCTGCGGTGAGGGCCTGCCCCGTCTCCTTGTGCGTGAAGCAGGGAGAGGCCCACCTTAAAAGGCCCACCTTAACCCCAGCCTGGAGCCGGGAGTTGGAGGGTGGAACCATTTCATTTCTTTCCGCCTGTATTCTTTCCCTACCGTGGCTAAAGGAAGCTGCCTCTTTGGTGGCTTTGTCACTCGTAAAGTAAGCGGAGACTTACCCCAGCTTACATTCAGCCCCGTGGCCTTGGGGAGACCTGTGTCCACCGCCCATTCCACACACTGAGGACCCCCATGTGTAGAGCTCTCGGTGGGCCGTACCCCAGAGGAAAGGTGAGTATTTTAAACAGTTTGAAGGTTGGTTGATGACTTTGGAATATTCTTACATTAAAAACACAATGTCCCAGGCCCTTCCTGGTGGTGCAAGGGGTGAGTCTCAGCACCACGAAGCAATCAGCAGCCACTGCAGCTTGAGTTCGATCCCTGGCCAGGGAGCTTCCCACAGGGCGCAGCAGACCTAGAAATTTGCTCAATGCAAACATCCTGCCTCCCCGCTGCTCCCCTCAGCAGTGGGTTTCAGTCAATCCACCTGTTTTGCTCCCCACTCTGTCTCTGGTGAATCCTCTCACCCCCTGCACCTTTGGTCTGCACCCCAGTTCTTGTATGCAGAAATAAATCTTTGAAAAAACCCCACAAAACCCTGAGGGGGTGGATTGTAGGGTAGGTGAGAGAGTGGTCAGTGTTTTCCGTCCTCCCACCTTTAGATTTAATGATGGGCACCTGCGGCCTGCACCAGGCCTGACCGGGGCACTGGAGTGGGGTGTGGCCCTGCGTGAGGGGGCGCACCTGGGCCTGGAGGCTGAACTTATAAGGGCCGCGTCCAAGAGCAGAAGGAAAAGGAAGCAGCAGCAGAGAACAGAGCAAGGCAGCAGAGGACCATTTGGGGTGCAACAGAAAGATCCCAAGACGATGCCAGAGAGCCCAGAGAGAGTGAAGCTTCGCCGGGGGCTGGGGCGCCTGCCAGCCCCCTAGTCCCCCAGCCCGCCCTGCACTGGCTGCCTCACTACCCATGGTGTAGTAAGATCATTAAAAGCCTGAAAAAGGGCCTCCCTGGGGGCGCAAGGGGTTAAGTCTGGGACCGTGAGGCTGTCGCAGCCCCTGCAGCGCGAGTTTGATCCCCAGCGAAGGAGCTTCCCACAGGGCGCAGCAGACCCCTCCTGTCTCCCCGCTGCCCCCCTCAGCAGTGGGTTTCAGTGGGTCTGCCTGTTCTGCTCCCCACTCTGTCTCTGGGGAGTCCTCTCACCCCCACACCCCTGGCCTGCACCCCAGTTCTTGTATGCATAAATAAATAACCTTTAAAAAAACAAACAAAAAAAGCCCACGATGTCCCAGATGCGCTGAGATTCCCATGGTCCCAAAGGCCATTAGCGCACGAGATGACCGAGGGTGGGACAGTCTTGCTGACCGAACAATTCTGACCTTACAGCCCTGGAAGCTGGAGAAGACTCAGCATGGAGTGGAGGGGCACCTGCCTGGGGGGTGGGGAGTCTGCGCATTGGCTGCTGTTTCCCCCGAGGCCCTGGGGTGGGCAGGCCTGTGCCCCTGAGCCCGTGGTCACCTCTGGGACACGTCATCTCCAAGGCAGGGGCCCGGTCTTGGCCGGAAGTGCCTACCTGTGCTGTTAGTAAGGGCGGCCTTTCCGGCCACCGGGAGATGCACTGCCAGAAAGAAAGCCCCAACCCAACTCCTTCACGTAGACATCGATTCTTCTTCCTAAACGGCACTAAGAACACCCCATGGAGTGTCACAAAACCCCCAACGGGTGGCACCATGGGTCTGGACTGGGCCTTCTGCCGCCGTCCCGACCTGCTCGGCCCTCGCGGGGGCGTTAGAGGCTCTGCAGTCAATGCAAACATCCGTCACCAGGAACAAAAAAATTCCCCATTTTAAGCATTGTCCTTCAAAGGGCGTTTCCCACTCCTTATGAATGAGCTTGAGCTGAACCCCAACTTCCGAACTGCAGACTTTGTCTAACAGCGAATTTTTACAAGTACATCACCCCCAAGGGGCCCAGGACTAGAACACGTCTCGATGCGGGAAGGGAGATTTCGTGATGCTAATTCATTTCTCCACTTGATTCATTTGTTTTTCCCAAGACGCACCTTTCATGTTCGAAGTAATCAATCTATTTCCAAATGGGCCCTAGAAGTGTTTCTGAGACAGCCTGATGCGTGTGGGACCCCTGGGCCCCCCTGGGCCCCCCGCCGAGCCTTCGGAAGGGAGGCAGCCTTGTTTTGATAAACAGGCTTAGGGTGGGGTGGGAATGTGAGGGGACCAGGAGGAAATAAGTCCCTGAATAAGTTCTAGACACATCAGGTCACCAACTACTGTAGCAAAACATACCACTGAAAAAGAAATCACCAAAAGGGACCAGAAATCTTGGAAGACAGCAACCACAAAGAGAGACACACAGATCTTCCAAAGCTATCACTTCACAGAGGCCCTCGGGGTACCTGCCACTCCTGTCTCAGCCTCTGCCTGTGTTTGTGTTTTCCAGATGTTCCCGAAAGGAAGAAGCAACCTGGCGATGCTTATTCTGTGACCCAGCAAACCGGGGAAGGAAAGGGAGTCTTCTTGAGGACAGGAACTGCATTTTCATTAACTCTGAGAAGCCAGCAGCTTGCAGGACAGAGGGAACACAGTAAGTGCTCAATAAATGTTTGGCGAATTGAAGCTAGAGTCTCTTTAAGGTGTCTGGTCGGCCTTAATTTTATGTTGCATGAGCAAGAAGCGGGAGATGAGCACTGCAGCACGTGCAAAGGTCCTGAGGAAGCAGTGTCTGGTTTGAGCTAGGAAGTTCAAGAGTCCGCAGTTGAGGGGGCAGGAGGTGAGGTCAGAGAGAGCCAGGAGATTGGATGGGCATTGCAGGACTTTGTTGGGACTTGGGGATTTATTCTGTTTAAGAAGTCCGTAGAAAGGACATAGTCCACCTTCCATTCTGTATACAATTATATTAGTTGTGCAAAGACATTAGTTGTGCAAAGGTAGGAGCAGAGTCAAAATTGCTGTGATACTCCCACTTGGTTTGCTGACCATGAAAATCCTTCCAATAAGGGGCATGTTAGAGATGGTGCGAACATGCATGTAACCCCGAGACAGGCTGGACCCTGCTCAGGTTGTCGCTCAATGACATGAAACCCAGAGAGAGAAATTTTCGAAGCGCTGGTTCTCACAGCTGGGAGAGAGCTGGAAGTCGGCACTCAGGAAACTTGCTCGTGGTGGGAGATGGCATAGACATGTGACCGCTTGAAGTACCAAGGCCATCTGGGTCACAACTATTAGGGGGCAATCTCCAGCCCTCCCAGGCCTGAGTTGGAAGGAGGCTCTGCTCCTCCAATCCAGGGAGGCTGAACCCCTCTAGGATCGAGAGAAGTGGGGGAGACGCGAGAGGATGTTTGTGTCTCAGTGTCTAGGTCACTAGATCATGGATTCGTGATTCCAGCCCAGTGCCACCCGGCTGTGTGTGAAATGGGGCCTCACGGGCAGCAGAACCACCTCTGCCATCAGCGCCCGAGACACACCCCCTGGTTGTATTGAGGATGAAACATCCACTGAACCCCAACGGAGGGGCGTTCTACAAAGTCTGCGCAGGAGTCAAGCAATGAAGTTACAGAAAGATTACGAAGCTGTTCCAAGCTGAACAAAAACCAGAGACAGGACTTGACAACAAAACCATAAGCGATTCCCGCCTGGGTCTTCTTGCTCTGAGGACAGCATCGGACAGTTGGTAAAACTCAATGGGCCTAAATGTTCCATGGCCCTAACAGAGCCGTGTGAATTCCTGCTCTGAAAGTCTCCCGAACACCAGTGATAAGTCACTCACCGTGTGTACTTTTATTCTCTACGTCTGTATCTCCCTTCCCTTCCCTTCCCTTCCCTTCCCTTCCCT